>JAHLJT010003656.1:17006200-17114510 GCA_031308135.1 Acheta domesticus
ACAATTATCGGCGATTTTTTCACATTTATTATATTTTACGAGTATATATCTTCAATAATGTCAAGTAATGTTTCTCGAAAACACTACCGTTTTCCTGTGAAAAGTAGCTCAAATTTCGACATTTTTTTCCAGAATGCTCAAACGCCATTTTCTCATATCTGGCTGCAAATTTTTTCTTGAAACTTTTGTAACAGATAGTGATAATTACACTCTTTAATATGACGTAAAGTTTATTTTGAGTTATTTTTTGTTTTTTTCAAAAATTATATAAATGTAATGTTTTTGAAAGATTTCTCACATCTTTAATATGCACATTACCAGCAATTTGTAAACATTATTATATTTGTGAGTGTAAGTGCTTCAAATAAATTCATAAAGTATTTTGAAAACTCAAAAATTTTCTATGAAAATGAGCTTCAAATTTCGCATTTTTAGTAGTGCTTAAACGCCATTTTCTCTTAAACGGCACATATTTTTTTAAAGAAAATTGCATTTACGGCTAGGTTTTTGTGTTCTTTAATATTCTTAAATTAATATTTTCGTTCTACCAATAGGAAACCGAAAAAATTAAGAAAATGACAAAAAAATGTACCTTTGGCGTTGATAGATGGTAGCTGGCAAGAAAGAGTATGTGGCAATTCCGAATAGCTAGCGAAGACCCAAGAAAATAGAAAACTAATACGGGAAAGTCTGTGCCATTCTGTAGCACCACTAGTTTTCTTATGAATTCTTTTTAAAAGTGCTAACCTGAAGAAACCGGATTCAAATCCCAGGATTCATATCCCAGGATCTCCATTCAGACAGGCCCTGAGGTGCATTCAACCTCGTTTTCACATGGGTACCAGTATTTATTGGTTTTATTTATAGTAAACATGAGGTAAAAACATCCACCTGAAGCAAGGCGCTTGCCACACCGACTCCCCACTTCCGAAGTTGTAATAAGACCCGTTACAACAATTACATAGAGGGCCGTGAAAGTGAGCAGATGGCGAAAACGCTAAAAAAGGATTTCTGACGTCCTCAGCCTAAACAGGAACATTCTTATAATAATAAGAACAAAGGATAATAATAATAAGTGATTAAAAAGTTTTTGAAAAATTGTTGGTGCCAAACAACGTAAAGGAAAGCCACTGGAATTAAAATTTGTATCAGTACTAGAAACATTCGACCGTGGCATGCGGCCGTTCATTTACCACAACGAGGAGGGTTCCCACAGTTCTTTTTTGTGTGTCCGAATAACTGACAGCCTCGACATTGCACTCGCCTTGGTCTACGACGACTCTCTTCCCGTGATTATAGCATTAAATAGTTCCTTTAATTCATATATTGAATTGCTTTCTGATGATTTCGTAAGAGTGACTGTACATAAACACCAAGGCTTACGGTTAGAATCAGTCAATGTTCTAGTACTGATACCAAATTTTAATTCAGTGGCTTTTCTTTACGTTGTTGGCACACAAAGTTTTCAAAAAACTTTTTAATCCTTTGTACTTATTATTATAAGAATGTTGCTGTTTAGGTCCCAGTAGGTGTGATGTACAATCCTTTCGTTGACAAGTTCTTACGAAGTAAATTCAAGTCTTCGACTGTAATTGCTCTGATTTTGCATATGGTCCTCTGATTTTAGTACAAAATGTTCATGTTCGAGCAATTCCTTAATTTTTTTGCAAGTTCCACATGAACCGGTGGATCATGAATAATGATTGGAGGTATCTCAATTGGTTGTGGGGGAGGAGAAACGTTAGAGGCACCTTGCTTTGGGCGGGGTATGGGCCAGGATCAAGAGTGGAAAGTCTATTGCCGGTTGGAATGTTGTATGAGGGCACATTTGCAATATAACGCATGCTGCTGGGGCCCTGCACATATGAAGCTTGGAAATACATTGCATCTTGCAATCTGGGGCACTTAAGAGGAGGAGGATGCGTTGTACTTATCTGTGGAGGCGTTAAGAACATCCTGCGGGTGGTGTCGACAGCTGCATGAAGGCTGAATTTGCAGATTGGTTTGCTCATATATGTTGTTGCTGCTGCTGCTGCTTTGTAGGTGATTAATTAGATGCGGCACCGTATAATGAAAGTCACTTAATGCGTATAGAGCTGAAAGCACTACACCAGAGAGCGGTGGAAATGATGCATTCGCGTTTTCTACCATTGTGTATTGAACAATAAACCTTACGAAACTATATTCACTTCTGAAAACTTGTCTAAGAGAATCGCACTAGTAGCCCGATAGGGTCAGTCGCCGAGGCGACAACACCTCGTGTTGATGTGCCTACTAATAAAACACTGATTAAAATGCGCTTCACTGCACTGAGATATTTACACAAGTCACTCGCTTTCTGAACAGCCTGTCACGGCCCCGCTAGGGCCTTTCTTATCACTGGTCAAAGTGAAGGTACTGCGAAGCGATAAACAGCGGACGAGGTGTGCACACCGCCCGTAGCCGAGACGCGGAATTGAAAATAAGAATTTTCAACCAACATGAGATCTACGCCATTCTTTTAATGACCTTCAGACTATCCAACAACAAATTTAGTCAAAATTGTTCCCGCAATTTTTTGAAAAAATTGAAAAGGGCTTCATGTAAAGTACTCCCCAAATTAAAATATCAATTTCAAATTCAAGGGGCCAAGAGATCAGTCAGATTGATAAGGGAATATCAATTTTGGAGAAAATCGGCTGAATGGTTTATTCGCCAGCGCTGTTCACAGACGGACAGACGTTTAATTTTCAATTGGTGTTTCGGCCTCAAGGGCCCACAAAACAGGAATTCTGTGCACCATGTGTTAGAGAATTTTTTTCTTAATGAACTTCTTAATGATTTATCTACTTTTTCGTTATCAGAGCCCGGCAATTAATTTTTTCTGCCGAAAATTCACCATTTTTTGTGCAGCATTACATAATTTTTTCTATACTACGTTAATACTCCGTATATACGTAGTATACGGGAAAGTCAAAATGATTTGAAATCATTTCAGAAACATTGACTAACTTGTTACTGATTGATTAGTGATTCTTAGTGCGTCAACTGCTAAGGTCATTAGTCCCGTAAGCGTGCAACGTTTTTTATCGCGGGCGGCGGTCTCGACGTCGGCTTGCGGGCTTTTCCCTAACCAGGTATCTCCCACTAGCGGGGCACCGCCCCCGCCAGGATAAGCTGTAAACTCCCGACTGGCCTCTCGGCATGTGTGGTAGTGTAGTGCACGTAGGTGTTAGTGTTTGTAAGAAAAGTTTGAGGAAACAAAGATCGTGCGCGGTACGTGGTCCTTTTGTTAGGGCACTGCTCCGACATTCACCTGGTATTAATCGGAGAAACCACGGAAAACTACCGATCAGAGCAACCGGCCACTAGATTTCCCCTCCCGAGAGCGACTGAATTCGACCTAGCTGACAAGCTGGTGTCGAAATTCTTGCCACCGTCGGGACTGGAATCCTAGAACTTCCCTATCAGAGGCACTGCAGTGACGTCAGTTCATGCCCTGAGCCACCGTTAGAGCTGTGTTCGTTTTCTTTGGTCCGGTGCGAGAACATCTATATGCGCTAGTTTTGAATGCAAATATTATTTTTGTTTCTCCTTCCGAAACACCGGATGAACGAAACGCGATGCAGTTGGACTATGCGTTCTCGGGTAACTAAAAGCGAAAGGGGATCAGCTGGGGAGTGAGAGTGGGGAAAACTGACCACGCTGCGAGAATATCTATATGCTCTACTTTTGAATGCAAATTTTAATATTTTTTTGGCCTTCCGAAACACCGGATGAACGAAAGGGGTTGGAGTTGGGTTGTCCCTTCTCAGCTAACTAAAAGTGAGCAGGACCAGCAGGGGAGCGAGGGTGAGGGAAAACTAACCACGGGATGCAGTCGAGTAATTCCCCAACGACCACCACTCTGTTGTGGAGGACCCTCTCTCTCTCCTCACACGCCCGTTTCTCTCTTCCTGCGCTGCAGTCGCTGGAAATTGCAACACCTGGGAGAACGGAGCGAGCGAGGCACACGTTTAAAGGAGAGGTCGAGTGAGAATGATCACCGCTTCGTTGCTCGAGGACACCCTGAATTGTTTTATATGGTGAGCGTGGTGCTTCACTGGAGAGGCTTCAAGTGATGAAAATGGAAATGTTGATTCAACCAGTCTTTAGAGTGTCAGACCAAGACCCGTCGGCAACAAAATAGAGAATTATAGTAATTGGACTTCGGAGAATACGCAAGCGATGAATTATTGAGAGGTTGGTTTGTGGGTTTAAAGTAAAGTCAATTCCAATTAGCGGAGAAACAGTTACTCGGACCTCTAATTATTCAAACTGATTTATAAGAAAAGAAAAACGAAAATACACGTACCGAAAATAAAACCTCTAAACATTTTTATAGATATTCCTGCTAGTAGTACTATTTATTCTAGAAATAGTTTGAATATAAACTCGATGACAACGTTTAAACTAATCTAAATTACCAATTGTCAATGTGGACAGAAATTGAAATAAAACTACGCTGTCTCCAGTCATGTGAGACCTGTTCAAGGTTTTGTAAGATACCCAGAAACCCGAAAGAAGTACAAAAACAATGAAACAGTTTCGATTTTGACTGCAAAATGCAAATATTTGTTTGTGTTATTCCGTCTATTATTATACAGCACTTACCAAAATAATTCTCAAATGCGTCAATGCGTGACTGTTCACGGCTGATATCGTGCGATAGCAAAGATCCAAGGATGAGACCGCACATTTGTTACACATGAACAGCAACTTTTTTGATATTCTTGGTACAAAATGAATTGCACTGTTTTATGATACGAGTGTAATATGCTATTTCAGTAAGCGTGAAGACTTTGTTAAAAAACATTAATTGATTGCAGTGTTATAGGTGATATTTTATTGGTCGATTTTTTTCTAGTTTTAGAAAACCATTTTGTGTATTTTTGTTCAGCAGCATTTTGGTTCTGCTGGCCAATAATCATTTAAAAAAACATATTATTAATATTAAAATAAAAATAAAAACAAACATTTTTGAAACATATTTTAAACCCCCCCAAAATTATTTCAAATCTTTTATTCTTCATTCTTCATCTTCATCTCAAATTTTTGCTTTAGGATTAAATTACTTTCCAAATTCTCGAATACGTTTACGTTTCCCTAACGACATTTTCCATCTAATAATTACTTCCTCCTCTTCAATCCCCTTCCTTTTAAATCGTACCCTACTAGTTAACATAAGTTATTCTTTTAAATTATGGTTAATGTTGTTTACCACAGGGCAATTGACGGCAACTTGCCTACATAATTATTCTGAACCTTTACAATTGTTGTAACAAATTAAAATCTCTGAAAATGTGTACTATTGAACTTGGTAGAAAATAAATATTTTTAAAAAGTTATTTTATTGCAGCATATTCAAGTGGGGGTCATGGTTCCAACCTGCCACCTCTGTAGCTGCCCTCGGTTCACGTATCATCTCTGCCATCTCGCAAGCGGCCTCCGCAGTTGCCTCCGCCTTCGTTTCCACGCGCCTTGAGCCCTCTCCTTCCGGCTCCTCCCCGCCCCGCCCCCTTTCACCCCCTTTCACCCCCTTCTCCCGCGAGCAACTCTCACAGAACTCCACGCTAATCACCACGAAAGAGCTCGGGATATTGACCAATTGCACAAGTTTTTGAGCTCGGATCATCACGCGGCTCCCATTAGCGTCGTTAGGGCCCCGGGCGGGGCAGGGCGGAGCGGCTGGGCGGGCGGAGCGGGCAGGCCTAGCCGCCGCCGCCGCCGGCTGCGCCGCCCAGGTCGATACGCCAAGGGCGGGTGCAGGCGCGGGGAGGGAGGGCGGTAGCCCCGGGCCGCGTATTTTTAGGGGGTGCGACCGCGAAAAAAAAATTCAACAACAAATCCACGGTGGAAAAACTGCGCTAAGAAATCTGTGTGAAGTTTGCTGTAAGGATCTGACGTGAGAAGTAACTAATTGTGAGAGAATAGAAAATGGTTGCAGATAATTGAGATGGAGTTTTTTTAATTGTGCAGTAGGATGAGAAGGAGTGAACAGAGAGATGGTAACAAGTAAGAAATAAGATATTAACGCCACTCTTCAAAATAATTATTAAATTCTGGATAATTTATCATCCAAATTCATACAGAATTGCTTTTACCTCTGCTCATTTTGAATGTCTTCCTCTTTTCTAAATGTCATTTTAATAATGTTGATGATACTTTGTTCTGCTTTCCTTACTCAGAGTGTTGGTGAGAATCAGACAGAGAATTAACAGTTTGGATTTCTCTTTTTAGGAAAAGAATTTCGGAGAGCGGGTTGGACTCACATTTTAATGATATATTTTGATTAACCTCAATAACTCTCTCTAAGCTTGTTTGATCATTGTTGATGATTTTGCGCCAACTGCTCGTGTCAAATTTCCTGTAAGTGTAGTGGATGTCTCATCATGACAGACGGTGAAGAACCTCGTGCCGCTCTATGAGATGCGTTGCCGCTTTAAACGTTCACCCTTAAGGTATTTTCTCCAACGGAATATCGCCCCAGTCAGTACAAGTGTTAAGCTCCCAACTGGCCTCGATCTGAGAGAAAATGTATTGCTTGTAAGTGTAAGTGTGTGAGTGTAAGTATCTAAGGGGAAAGGAGGAAAGAAGAATGAGGAAGGGAAATTGGCGCATGGTCCATTGGCCTGTTTATAAAGGCACTCTTCCGGCTAATGATCAGAACAGACGGTCGTTAGAGTTTTCCTCCCGACACCACCTTATGTAATTAGACAAAGAAATGTGGAGAAAGGAGCTACTTTTTACAGAAAATTTACGGTTATCTATCTTATTATTGGAATATGAAATAATATTACCCGAGGTAACGACGATGCAGATTTCTTGAGTATTTTTTTTAGGAAGAATGTGCGAAATGGATTTAAAAAATTAACTAAATAAAATGAACTACACGAGTTTGGAATAGTCATGATATCAAAATTGAGGGAGATGAAATTAAGATTAAATAATTTTAAATATTTAGGTTCTATTTTACAAATTAATCAATCAAACAACACAAATAAAAGTTTAAAGTAGCGGTATATCGTAGGTCAAACAAGAGACCAAATTGGTTTATTAAATTCGATGGTGTAGAGTGAAAATATTACTACACCTCAAACAAACGCTTTGTCACAATAAAGCAAATGTAGAGATGCTTCTCTTATATCGCGCAGAGACGCGTGAGATTTCTGTAAAACACAAATAAACAGAGATAAAAATGGACTTTCGGAGAAGTTTCACAGCTATATCACAAAACCTAAAATTAGTAATCCAGTTACTATAGAAAAAAAATTAATACGGAAAAGGATACAATCAAAATAATTGAAGACAGACGAAGAGAGAGAACTTTATAAAAATACAAAAGGAGGACCTTTTAGTACGTGGTTGGATGGCATAAATCAAAGTTTAAAAAGTATAGCATTACTTCAGGGTGGTTGTGTGAACAGACAGAAATAGACGAAAAATTGAATGTAATCACTATTCTTTGGTTTAGGAAGTCCACTATATTGTAGAAAATTCAGAATAAATTTCCAATGTCATATTTTAATTAGAAATACATATTTATCGTCTGAGTCCCTTATTCTGTAGGATTCAAAATATTAACACTATTTCTAGATTATGCAGTTTTTATTAAATATTTATTTTCATTCATTTTCAAAATAATTAATTCTACGTAATATTGGAAAGTGAAAACAGTTGCGTAAAACTGTGACAATAAAGACAAAATAAAGAAATGATCTCAAATATTTTCCTGATCAATGTTCCGTGATGGCTTGAAACAATCTTCTTGAACTATTATAACTTTGCTTACAAGCGAGGCACAGAGGCTTTAAATTGCTTGCACTAGGGCTCGTAAAATGGAACTGGACTTTTGTCCGAGTATAGAGTAGACGTAATAAAGTGCACTCCAAAATAAGTATGTACTGTGAAGTGAAAGTAAGATAAGATAATTCAACAGGTAACATGCAAATTTTATTGAAACAAGCAGAAAAAGTATAACGAATACCTAAGCAGAGGAGATACGCAATTTTTCGTCGTAAATATGTTTATAGCAGATCCCCAATAATTGTTATTAATTATATAATAAATATTAATTATCAATATATTTGTTGCATCAGTCGTACTGTATTATATTGCACTTATTTATTAAACTATCCTACTCACTTGAGGTAAATACGCGTATTTAGCTTGTTTAGTAACGTTTTAGTAAGCATATTAAGTACCTAATTTATTAGCAAAGGACTTCTTCATTTATAAAAAATATTTCGTTTTAGATATCTAGAATACAGTTTCTCCATAAAACGATAATACTGAATAAGCTAAATACAAATACATTTACCTTTTTGATTTTTTTTTGAAGTAGTTTCAATTGAAAACTAGCGGAGAAAGCTAAAAGAGCAGAATAATAAAAAAATTTGATTCCCCCCACATAACATAAGATAATATATTTTTATTATTACCGCAATACTTGTTTAAGTTTATTCAAGTATCACTAAAATCCTACTCTTCCATCTAATATCAATAAGATCATACAAATAAATTGAAATTGGTCTGTAAAAACATTAATTTTAGCTACTGTAAGAAGTATTGTAGGTTTAAATAGCTGTCGTAACTTAAGACCTTTCAATTTGGTTGGAAATGTTATGTTTTAAATAGAACACATATATCCAAAACAAACTGATGTGCAACAGCTGTTTCATTTCAATTGCTTTTTAAAACATTTGCATTACCAGAAATGTCTGTGTTTCCCCCGACACTTACTGTTTGCATTGGTTCAATTTTGTGTGTTACCTCATGCGGCAAACCGTCCAATGAAACAAGACAAAAATAACTCGGTTTGGAAACATGTGGGAGAATATTTGGCCAGGCGCATGAGCTGTTACTTCATTCACATTAATATCTGGAAGTGCTGGTCCGATGAATGCGTTAGGGAGGGATTCCAATTTCAACCGTTTATATTACGTCTCTTGACTTGTATACATTCTGTATTTCATAGGAAACAAAATAATAAATTTGTCCCTTTCATAGTCAAATGTGTTTAAAATTGCCAAAGCAAATGATGATTTCTCATTGTTTTTTTACTTTATCGTATTTGTACGTATATACGGAGTAATATGCGTAGTATAGAGGAAGTTATGTAATGCTACGCGAAAAAACGTCGGATTTTCGGCAGGAAAAAATTCATTGCCGAGCCCTGATAATGGAAAAATGGATAAATCTAGTCGGCAAATAAAGGGGGGAAATCCTCTAACACGTGGTGTAGACAGAATCCGTTTTGTGGGTCCTTGATACCGAAAAGATGCACGGACAGATGTATTGATGGGCGGACACAGACAGACAGATGGATGGACGGACGGACGGACGGACGGACGGACGGACGTTTTGCCGTCATTCGATTTTTCGCTATCAAGCACCCAAAAAACAGATTCTGGCTACACTATGTATTAGGGGATTTTTTTTCTAAATTTTAGCAACTGGATTTTTCCACTTTTTCATCACCAGGGCCTTGTAATAAGACTTTTTCTGCCAAATTCACCATTTTTTCGCGCAGCATTACATATCTCCCTTTATTTATTCCGTAGCGAGAAAATAAAAAGTGTGAAAAGAAGGTTACTTTCAACGAAACATCGCATCTTTAATAAGATCAGCATATAAATGACTAAATACTTGAAATCGACTCTAAATATTTGTTTGCTTACCTTTTATTTAATACTTACTAGAGAAAATTGTAGTTTAAAAATTATAGGCGCATATTTGTTTAATGTGTTCAAAGCCTCGGATTACTAAAGCCAATTTTCGTTGAACCAATTGCGATTATTAAAACATATTTTGATTATACTTAATAGGCAATATTTGCGCAACAGGTTTTTCGTTATGAATTTGCTTCATTTTAAGTAAAGATATTATGTGGTGCGATTTAAAACAAGAGAAATTTAGGAATTTTTGATAAGTTCGTAGTTTGTCTTTTATCCTCATCGTCATCATCATTGTTGTCATCAAGTTGTAAGGATTAGGCTGAAATACAGTTCCAGGAGATCTGCCAATCTCCACGTGGGCCATAAATTAATGTCGAATCTTTCGTAATTCAGATACTGCATGTCATGGTGCAACAAAGTCACTGGGACAAGACATAAGATTTCGTTGAACAAGAAATGCCCTTTCAATTGCTTACTTAGAGATGTCTCTTAGGCTTTCAGTTCAGTCAAGAATCGTACGACGTTTACTTCTCTTCCAAAGTAAAGTTTTGCTTTCTAATAGAAAACAATAGTATGTCAAAGAAAAATAAACCAATCGAGTTTTCTTACAACAGGACACGTTTTAGTTCGTGATTGGTTTGATGATCTGAACTTCTCCCTAAAACAACGGGTAAACTCTAAGAACTTCATACATATAAGAAGCTGTATGAAGACGTCATTAATCGAGAGAAGGAAGTAAATAAAGGGGCATGCGTATAAGAAAATCTGAACCCTCTTACCCCCTCCTGTGAACCTACTCCCGTTTCTTCCATTCCCACTACCAATGACACCTCTATTTCCTCACAACCTGTGACTGCTGGGACACATTACAACCTTCGACCACGCACTCGAGGTAAAAATGGAGTAAATATATAGCAACTACAGTCAGATGCAGCAGAAAAACATTCGTGTAGGTACTTGCAAAAAATAAAGTTATTGCACCATAATGTTCAATCCCTTTCAAATAAAACTGAGTTTATCGACGCAGCTCTACAGAGCGATTTAAATCAAATGGATGTTCTTTGCTTTACAGAACATTGGTTATCTCCTAAAGAACTTAGCATTTTCCAAATTCCAAACTTTTACCTCGCAGGCTATTATTGTAGAAAAAGAGAATCTCATAAAAGTCCGGCATATGGAGGTTCTTGTATTTACGTTAAAATAATATTGATTCTATCTCCTTGACGGAATTCAATGAGTATGCCGTTGAAAATGTTTTTGAAATTTCTGTTGTACATCTTCCTGTGCTAAAAATGATATTGCTTTGCATCTACAGGCCTCCAACAAAGAGAGCTGCAGATTACATTTTGTTCTTAGAAAAACTAGAGATAACACTTATCAAAGTCATCAATTGCTCTTTTGAATCCATTGTTGTATGTGGAGATTTTAACATTGATTTTCTGGTCGAATCTTGCGAGAAAGAGCAGTTTCTTAACTTAATTAATTCCTTCAATTTAGATATTACAATAAAAGTACCTACACGGATCACAGTAAATTCAAAGAAGGCAATCGATCAAATTATAATTAACAAAACCACTACTCGACATGAAATTGAAACAAAAGATTTAGGATACAGTGACCACGATGCACAAATTCTTACCATTATACGAAATGCGAACAATGACACAATAAATAATACACGTATGAGTAGAGTGTTTTCTAAAAGTAAAATAAAATTATTCATTGATTACTTGCTGCAGGAGTCATGGGACGCAGTTTATAATACTATTGATACAAACGATAAATATTATTCTTTTTTTCAACGCTTTCATTTCATTTTAACACTTGCTTTCCTCTTCAGAAAAGAAAATTAAATATTTCACGCAAAAACAATTCTTGGATAACACAAGGGATTAGAACATCATGTAAAAACAAACGAATTCTATCTTTCATTTCTAAGCATCATAACGTATCTCAAGATTTCCTCCTGTACTTTAAAAAATACAAATCATTGTTAAGAAAAGTCATAAGGCAGGCTAAAATCATGAAACACGATCAGGATATTTTGAACTCAAATAACAAAACAAAATCAATGTGGGATATAGTAAAAAATGCGACCAAACCAACTAGAAACCTTATAGAGAATGTTGTTTTAAAAGATAACGATAGAGATGTGAACGATCCGGCAACAGTGGCTAGTCTCTTTAACCAATACTTTTCGAGAATTGCTGTCGATCTCACTAAGGGTTTTCAGCCACAAAATTCAACATCTGACGTTTCCCCTAAAAGTCTTAGACACTATGTTCGTTTCCGAAACCTCTTCCTATGAAATTCTCAAAATAATCGGTAAATTAAAAAATAAATATTCGGCCGGTTTAGATGAATTTCCGGATTGTTTGTTAAAGACGTGCGCGCCAGCCATTATACACCCGTTAACTCACATATTTAATGCATCCTTATGCACCGGAATTTTTCCAGATATTTTTAAAACAGCTAAGATTAAGCCGCTCTTCAAAAAAGGCAACATAAATGAAGTTCAAAATTATCGGCCAATTTCTCTTTTGTCAGTGTTTTCAAAAATATTAGAGAGACTTTTTTATGTGCGAATGGAAAACCTTTCTGAATAAACACGACGCGTTTTCAAATTGCCAACATGGATTCCGGAAATCAAAATCTACGGAAACAGCCATTTTTTCTTTTCTTAAGGATGTTGCCTCATCATTGGATCAAAACGAAGCAACTATTGGAATATTTTAGATCTTTCAAAAGCTTTTGACGTCATTGATCATAACATTTTACTTTCAAAATTACCTTCGTATGGAATCCGTGGTATTGGTCTAGATTGGCTATGTTCGTACCTTAAACAACGATCTCAGAGAGTAGAAATACCTTACTGGAATGATGGAACTTTATGTACACACCTTTCCGGTTCTTTGCCAATTGTACGTGGAGTCCCGCAAGGATCGATTTTAGGCCCTATTCTCTTCCTATTATACGTAAATGACATGCCCTTAGCGATTCAAAACGGAAGAACAGTTCTCTTTGCGGATGATACAAATATTCTTTGCAACAAAGAAACCGTAAATAGTACAATATCAGACGTTTCAAATTGGTTCCGTAATAACAAATTAAAAGTAAATGAAAATAAAACAGTTTCAATGCAGTTTTCCATATCAAATAAAAAATTCTGTACTCCATTGAAAATGAACGGTGTGACATTGACTGATGTTAATGTAACAAAATTTTTAGGTCTATCAATTCAGTCAAACCTCAAATGGAATGCCCACTTAAATGAATTGAACACAAAATTAAGCTCATTATGCTACGCGTTCAGAATTCTTTCAAATTCCGTCAGCCTTCATACAGCTCGTTGTGTATATTTTGCCAATGTTCACTCCCGCCTGAGATATGGCATAATATTTTGGGGAAATACATCTTATAGTTCACAGACTTTCAGATTACAAAAAAGAATTGTACGAATAATAAGCAAATCCAACCCACGTGATTCTTGTAAGTCACTCTTTATTAATCTAGGAATTTTACCATTACCTTGTTCTCCTGATTTACGAATCAGTAGTTTTTGTCAAAAATGACTTACTTAAGGACGGGAATATATTTTCAGCAAACGCCGATGTCTATAAGTATAACACACGACGTAGTAATCATATTCACCAGGTGGCAGTATCAACAGCTCACTACAAAAAATTCACATACAATTCATGTACATTACTCTACAACACTTTGCCAGAAGACATTAAACGATTAAATTCCATAGAAAAGTTTAAGTCCCAAGTAAAATCTTTTCTGCTGCATAACTGTTTCTATACAATTCGAGACTATACCGAGCATCAAAAAGGAAAGTAGAATTAATTTTAACAATGATAGTTAATGTAATTATTTATCATTTGGACTGTATAATTCTAAAGAACCTGTAACAAGTATTGTACCACAGTTTCTGGGTTGATGGCCCCCATCTCGATCAGGTTTTTCGTCCAGTTTCCCTGATCCTTGAGCAAATGCTGAGATGGTCCCTTGTTTTGCTTCTGGACATAAATGTAACTTCATTATTTGTGCACGTCTTCTGAATTTCAGTGGGAAATATAGTTATTCAAATTATCGTTTTTCATATTATCGCGGCAAAAAGTATTATTCTTTCATGAAGAACATGAGGGTTCAGGGCAGAAATTTATAGCTAATTTACCTTTGAAAATATATTTTATTATATAGGAGCGAATATTTTGTCAACAAAACTCGAAAAAAACTCTCTTTTCTGTATTCAAATTCGACTAGAATATGGTTTAGGATAGAGACCACAGAATTATGAAAACGTGCACAAAATTCACTTCTCCCCATAGCTCGTCATACGCAGTTTTTAACTGTTTTTGACGTAAATAAATAAATAAATAAATAAATAAATACGTAATAAAACAAATCTTCATTGCCGTAAGAAACGATGGACATTAAAAAGGAACAGAACATTGCCCAGGATTCCCTAAACACGTGATATAAATTTTCAATGCAGTCAACTATCATCCTCGTGCAGGACTCACGAAGCATTAAGTTTCCATTTTCCTTCTCCTTCAGATGCGGAAGCAAGAGATGAATATTGCGTTGCAAAAGCATTCTCGGCAGCAAGGTTAGCACGAAAGGGACAGGAAAGGGCGGGTATTGCGTGTCGGATGGCATTTACATAGCATGTAAGTTCACGCGTAATTACAAATTTAGTCACGCAATTATAAAAGTGGCCGCCGAGGAGGGAAGTATAATTGTAAATGGCAAAACCACGATAAAATGTTGTGAAGTTAAGAATGAACAAACGTAAAAATTCTGTTGTGAGGAAATGGTTGTACATCGTACTTCTTTCATTCTCTAAAAATGAAAGTGACAATAGTGGACGTAAATACAGTTTTTAATATATTTCAAAACTATGTGGGCGTAATAATTATGGCGTTTAATTCCAATCATTTTATTCTTAATATTGCTTAATTGCATATTCAATTTTGGTAGGCTGAATTATGAAAAATAGAAATTCATTGTGGCAAGTCTCAAGTGTTTAAACTGTTTTTCAGATTAAGCAGGCGAATAACTTAATTAAAATGCGATGTACATTACATTAATAAAATTATTATCATTACTTCAATTCCTCTCACTACGGAATAATTGGTAACGAAATAGCCAGCCTAGAAGCAGAAAAGGCGAACACAGAAACAATAATAAACCATTATCAATATATCATTCGATTAAATACTTTTGAATCACGTTGAGAAATCTATGTATAAAATGGGGAACGACATCTGGAAAACTTTCAAATCTTCATAATCTAGTGTCCTTCATAAAACATTAAACTTTTTTATTAACTGAAAACAAGTTAACAATTTAAACTGCAAAGAATATGTTGCCGTAGCCAGAGAATGGACCGGCAAAGTCATTTACACTTCAAAAAGCGCAGCACCACTATAACAGTAATGTTTCACCTAACATTAATAATTTACTCAAAAAATAATCCAATATTCCACTATTTCTTTAATCATAGAATATCCCAATATATCTAAAGTGCAGGTCGGAGTATCTAGATGGCGAAAATTTTGAATCAATTCTGGTATCCACAGTTTTTTCAAAAAATGTTCTGAAATATTGTAAGGCTATCTATGATATTCATGAATTATATATTTTGTACCCTGTGCTCAAACATTTTTTTGTCAACCAAGTAGTTCACTATTATATATAGCAATCCAACGCTGTTCTCTTGTAATGAAATGAATTGTTTCTTGTAAAAAACTTTTTTCAAGGAATTGTAAAGTTGATTGATTGATTGATTAGGGTTTAGAGGGCGCTTCAACTACTCAGGTCATTGGCACTCATGTCAAAGTATTTTTTTAAGAATAGATTTAGTAACTGTGGCAGATTCAACGTATCCACTGATTAAAAGCATGCACATAACCTAAAGAGGGCTCGAGTTCCGCATGAAATATACAAGTAGATAAGGCAGAAGGAAAATATAAAACGAACACATAAAATTTATCATAAAACTTAAAACTGGCTGTAAAGAGGCCAAGAAACATAAAACATTTCCCTTATCTCTCAAATAAGATTATATATTCTGCATTCTCTCAAAAACAAAAGTTTTTGAGAGCGCAGAATCCTCATCCCCGAGCACCTCCCGTAGCGAGTTGCCCAGGCCATGTCTCCGTCGGCTGCCAATAAATTTCGTACAATGCAGGAGGACGCATTTCACAGAAAGAACCGTCCTGCATCAATCACAGATGGAAGGACTTTCACCACGAAGGAGGAATACCATGAGAAAAGTGGCAGTGTCCGATACGAAGACGAGTTAAAATGACTTCCTCAGGTCGAGAGAGCGGGATGAGAAATGCCAGGGATTAACAGAATCCTTTATCGCACTTAGTTTGAAAGTGATATTGTGTCAGTCTGTTTGCCACGTTGTAAAGACGGATCGTTTCAAAAAAGCCTTAACATCGGACAATAGTACAGAAGGAATGTCAACACGAGTCTTTTGCGTCGCCGATTTCGCCGTCTGGTCGGTCAGCTCATCCCCTGTGATTCTCACATTACCTGGATCCCAACTAAGTACCAGATCATAGTGACAGGACAGAAGATGATGAGTAAGTTTTTGAACGTTTTCGAGGAAGAACGGGAAACAGCTTGAAAAAAAAGCTGAGAGAATCAGAACAGAGAACTACTTGTCGCAACGACGCCGCCTCGATGTATTTTAGGGCTTCGAGAATTGCGTACATTTCGGCAGTGAATATACTGCACTGAGAACGAACCCGGCATGACTTGGTGGCCCTGATACAATAAAACACTAAATGCCACTGCGTCATTGTACGATGAACCATCTGTGTACAAGAATATATGATTCGGATATGCTTCCCTCGTAACCTGAAACTGAATCTGGTAAACAAGAGGACTAGTAGATGGACAAGTTTGTTTGGAAAGATTGGAGAGTCTGCGGTCAATATTGGGAGGAGTTTCCAAGGGGGACTCTGGTCACTTGGGTGTTTCATAGGAATAGGAAGATCGACATTAAGTTCCCGCAAAAGATTTCACAATCGAATACCGGGGATCTGGGGTAGCGTGGTTCGAAGACTATATGAGGACCCATATTTAGGGTGAGTGGTTTTTCTGCGACAGGAATGGTTAAAGAGTCCTGACACATTAGCACCATAAGATGCTAATAGAATATATCGCCTTTTTAAAGATGGCTCCCCAGCGTCAGTTAAAATGCACTCGATTCGGCTGGAGTGATACGCACCTGTTGAGAGGCGGAAACCAGCCAGGTGTATGCTGTTGATTGGTCGGAGAGTGGAAGGAGCTGCAGAGCCATACACTTCACTATCGTAATCCAATGCTAGCGGATGAGTGATCTACATAACCGCCATTAGGGTAATGAGGTCGGCTCCCCATGACGTACCATTCAGCATTCGAAGAAGATTTAAGGAGGGAGACGCATCTGGTTTGTAGAGTGCGGATATGAGCACGCCACGTGAGGGACTTGTCAAAAGTGAGCCCCAAGGACCTGGCAAAGTCGGCGAATGAAAGCTGATTTCCTCCCAAGTAAAGGACTGGATCGCTATGAAACTGGTAGTGCAGAAGTGAAAGTGCAGAAGTGCACTCCAATAGATTTGGTAGGTGAGAACTTAAAATCTATTGATGTGCTCCATTTATGAAGCTTGTTAAGCACCAGTTGATGTTGCCTCTGGATCATACTGATGCTGCTGGATGAACAAAAGATGGTAAAATCATCCACAAACAGCGATGTCTTCATAGGTTCTCGCACAACCAACGCTATACTATTTATGGCAATGGCAAACAGAGTGACACTTAGCACCGACCCTTGGGGATGCCGTTTTCAAGAGGTTGTCTACTAGACAGTTTGCCACTTACGCAAACTCTTAAAGGATTATTTAAATTTTGGAGGAATAGGGGATCTCCTGGAGTTCAGTACAGGATCTAGTCCGAGCGGATTGACCAGGAGTGGATTAGCTCCCGACTGCCCGTCTAGAAGAGTCCGAGGGAGAACAGTGAATTGGGACCTACAAAGTGCAGATCCCTCCTCTCAGTCACCAGGGCTCACCAGTGTTCACACAGCGACCACGGCTAGAACGGGTCTACCCCAAGAAACCAGTGCACTGCAGTGTCAAGGCGACAGTCAGGAATAATACTCAGACCCCTCAATTCCCAGGTCAACCATTTCTTTCGTCACGGGTCGCCATGCACGGCAAACACGTGGGTAGGCGTTCAGCATACAGAGAGGGCCAGTGAGGAAGAAAAAAAAGAGTGAAAAAGAATACAAGTGACATGTAATGAGAAGCAAGTAGATGAAAAAATGGAGAAAGGAAAACTTGAGAGCCTTCTCTGCATCCCCCCGTCAGGAAGTGGACCGGCCCACCTCGACGGGGAATTGTAAAGTACTTGATGATATTTATAAAATGAAATAGGCTAAGTTCAACCATGTTCTGCAATCCAATGCATACGCCCGTAACGTTCTTTTTCACTTTAACACGCATTAATCGCTAGCGAGCTCAGCAGTCGTAGTGACTTAAAATAAATGAATTAAAAAGTTAAAAAGAAAAAAATCATAACTAATCAAGAGTTGTGTTTTTCAAATGGAGGTGCTAATGAACGTTTAGCAATGAAAGCTCACAAATTCCATGCCCTGATCCTCCATTTATATGAGGGCGTTGTAAAAGTTCTCGGAATGGCGATTCCCGAGGGCGGATTTTAACGAAATGTCATTTGATTCTTTTCACTTTAGAACAATGCCATTTAGTACAGAAATTAATATTATGTTGTGACAAAAGGAAATTACCCCTTTTTATATGTCATTTTTTTACCTTTTTCCGTCAATTTTAATGCATTTTGCGCTGATTCCGTCGATTTTAATATCATTTTAATGGTTCTTGGTTCAAATAATATTTAGAAGTAACAAACGTTCTCCAGAGAATTCCTGAAGCAGACTATTCATTTCTTCGTTCAAAAATTGTAATGTTAGCCGTTTGATGTAATCTAAGAGAATTCCTTTAACGACTATCAGCCTTTGTCGGTTCGGCCGATTTTGTGACAACTAAAGGCAGAGATTTCCTGGTAAAAAACAGTCCAAATCAATAGTTTTCAAGCTGAGTGCACTTGAACGGATAGAAGAAGCGTCGATTTCATCAGAAACGTATGCTGCTTGAGTCGTTCACCGAATCTGGCTTTGATAACATTTTTTGCGTCATTTTCTCTGTTTACAGGGCATTTTAAAAATATTTTAAGGACATTTTGTTGATTATTTTTGGCGATGTTTTAGGTCAATCAAAATTTGCCTCCTAGTTATAAGGAACGGCAATGGTAATCTAATCAACTTCAAAGTAAGACCCTTGCGCTACTATATACCCATAAATTCCAAATATTAGAAATGAGCGACGTTTTCGACGGATCTTTAAACCCACCATTTATATTATACTTTCCTTGAGGAAATGCTTTACCTAGAACGCATTCCGAAATGAAATTCGGAGTTCGCAATCCGGGTTTGCTTCAGCCCTATGCACAGCAAAGGTCAAAGCTTCTTCCGGCAGTCGGGCGACGCCTGACAACTTCTCAATCCCCCCGTCCCCTGGGCGGAGGAGCTTTCTGTGAACCCTACCGCCCCTTGGGAAAAAGAGAGCGCGAGAGGAAGAAAGCGAGAGGAGAGCGCGAGAGAAAGAGAGCGCGAGAAAGAGAGCGAAGAAGAAAACGAAGGAAGGAAAGCGAGGGTGGGAAAATGAGGGAATGAGAGTAAGGGAGGGAAGGTGAGGGAAAGAGAGTTAGAGAGTGAGGGAGAGAGATTGAGGGAGAGAGATTGAGGGAGAGAGATTGAGGGAGAGAGTAGTGAGGGAGAGAGAGTGAGGGAGTGAGAGAGAGTGTGAGATAGAGAGTGAGTGAGGGAGAATGAAAGAAAGTGTATGAGAGAGATAGAGGGATGAGCGAAAAAAGCACTGATCAGCAATCGTTTGAAACATGTGCCCCTGTACAAAAAAATCAGTGACTATGTGTAATTTCAATTTTAGTGAATATGTAAATTGAACAATATAATCTCAATTACAAATAAAATTATTTAAGAAACACTTATGGTGAGTTGACAAGTCTCTGAAAAATCGTGGCACTTTGTTTGCGGTAAGAGACCATTGGTGACAAGTCTTATCACTTTATTTTTAAGACAAGTACTTTAAAAGATGGGATCCCGAATATTATGTAAAATCTTACGTCAAGAGAAATCAATATTAATATTCAATAATTAAAGAATGTATTGTAAAGAATGTATCGTAAAAGAATGTATCATTGAAATGTCGATATGCATTGATGAAGATAAAAGGTTGCACGTACTGTTTTGTAACATGTTCAGAAATATTTTTGGCACTTTGCCCACGCTCAACTGACGCAAATTATTTCATTAAATATGTGATTAAAATTGCACATTCTAAAAACTATTAATAAATCATTTATTAAAATGATCATCAAATGGTCATATTTACGCGAAATTTAATTAACATTTAAAAATGTGATATAAAACTAAACGGTTATATCAAACTGAAATTCAATTGCAATATGAAAGTACACAGTTTTAATTTGGTAGTCACGTGGGAACTGGATGCTAATAATTAAAAAAAATACGAATACTTCACATACCGCCTGCTATACGAGCATTTCTCATCATAAGATATGCAACGTCAACAATTAAAACTTGTGGTAATCCAAAAGAATATACTTTCTCGTGTTATTGGTAATAGTAACTTAAAGTTATTTACACTAGTTTTTTATTTAATTTCCGTTCTTTTACTTTTTTCTACCTTTCTTTTCTCGGCAATTATCCGATGTAGATCGATGAGAAATATATAGGTACAAGGTGTAACCTTTTTACTTTAAATGCTAATTCTTAGATAATCTCAGTTTATTTTTCTAATGCCAAAGAGAAAGTTATCTTTCTCCTGTGATTTTCATGAGTTTTCTCATGTTTATTGGCTGCAACAGCGATCGCAGTAACAGCCCTCGCACGTTTTCCTATTTGGACACGTTTACTCCGAAATGGTTTAAAGCAATATTTTGTCCTCCCTTGTTTCTTAGCTATATCCTGTTTCACCCATTCAACTGTTCAGGTTTAATGACGGATATAATTAAAGTAGTGGTGCTACAACGGCCAATACTTTTGCGCATTGTTTGTTACTTTCTCAATTTTGGAATATTCAGACACTTCAAGGAAAATGGAACCTCCACTACTTTCATTAGAGTACTCAAAAAACTAAAGAGAAAAATTGGACATCGTTTTGAGATAATATTTCTTAAATTATCTATATTTGACGCAAAATTACGCGAAAATTATTCATATTTTTAAAAAAATATTCATTACTGTATATTAAAGATGTCTCTGAAGAACAGATATAATTTAAAAACTGAATTTTCTCTTCAAATTGTATTTCAAGGAAGGCGCCAAACAATTCTGAAGTTTTGCAATTTTCGAAAATTAAGAGAGTAACGAAAATCAGACCGGCGCCATTATAAGCGCCAATAGCTTTCTCCTAGAAAAAATTAATAAAAAATTGCAGTGAGTTTTCAGAAAATTTTCAAAACGTTGTTTAAGTTTTATGTTAAGTACTCTCAAAAACTAAAACGTCCGTTTCAATATCGCTGGACCAATTGTTTGCCTAGATGGAGACGGGAATATAAATTTTGGAGGAAACTGTTTGAAAGATTTAAATACTAATGTTGATCGTAGACGAACGAGTAGGGTGATTCGCATTGTGTCGGTCAATCTAGACTTGATTGTAAATTCTCTAAAGATGAATCCCACTCTATCGGGATTGCTACACACATTAATTATTTTACATGATTGAAAATTACATTACAGTATTAGTCACTTTTTCATTTTTTTCTTTACTTGTTGAAGGTTGCTTTTCAACTACTCAGGGGTCATCCATAAATTACGTGACGGTAAAGGGGAGAGGGAGGGTGTCTGAGGCACGTTACTCTGCGTTATATAGAGATAGGGAAGTGCGTTACAAGGGGGAGGGGGTATTGAAAATACTCGAAATTTGCGGTTACGTAATTTATGGACGGCCTCTAAGGTCACACAGCGACTACACTAGTAACATTTTTTTTTACTTTTGGTAATGGTAACGGTAGCGGAACTCGCATACTAGTATACGGACACTCACAAACATCCATGCCCCGGTCGGGATTCGAAGCTGCGACCCTTCACGCACGAGGCAGCTACAGCCCTTCAGCCTTAGCGACCTCGTCTAAACAGGCCGGTGCGTAAGTCACGTTATTTCTCAATTAAAAAGTGTACTTCCTTTTTCTTCAGTTTCAGTTAAATTGGCACTTCAGAAGTCTTCAACGTCGTTCACAGTTTCATTTTCAAACCTCTTTTCAAAGAAACCTCGAGCGAGAAATCCCCGTTTAGTAGACTCTCGATTTCTAGGCCAGATCTTGCCAGATTTATCAGTGACCGACGATTACGAGAGATTTCGCTGTATAGAGGGTGAGTCAGGAGAAAGGTATATGCTTTGAGGGGTAATACTATTGGTGATTCTGAACAAAACCTTCTAATAAACATATGCCCTTTTCTTAACCGTTTCAGGGTAAACTGATCCAGTTGTTTTAGATAACCATATTAATGGAGCACGGTATCTTGATTTTCTTCAAAATGTGTTACGTGAGTTCGTGGAGGATATCTCCTTGGCAACACGAGCTCGTGCCTACTTTCAGCATGACGGAGCTCCTGCACATTCCGTACGGCAAGTGAGACAGTATCTCAACGAAACATCCTGGCAGTCGGATCGGTCGCCGTGGAGTCTTTGCTTGGCCATCCAGATCACCCGATCTTACCCCATTGGATAATTGTTCGTGGGATGGCTTAAGAGCGCAGCTACAAGCGCAGAATAGTTACAAGAGAACTGTTCGCTCGTATTTTAGATGCTTGTGCCCAAGTAAAGGAATGCAAAAATGAGCTCAGATCAGCAACACAACACCTGTCAACGAGAGTAGCAAAATGTATTGAAGTTGACAGTCGGCTGTTTGAACATCATTTGTGAGGAAATTTACACCATTAAACAAACCATAACGTAACAGTATCTTCATTTACTGTCACCTGTAGTTTTCCCGTTTCTAGTTCTTTTCATTAGCTTGCTCTGGAACGGCTAAGAAAGGGGCATATGCTTATTTGAAGTTTTGTGTTCATTTTCACTAGTAGTATTACTCCTCAAAGCATGTGCCTTTCCTCCTGACCCACCTGTATAAGTAACGGCTCATGCATTTTTCCTAAGAGGATGAGAGAGGAAGAAGACAGTTGGATAAACTTCTTCTACCTAACAATTCAAAAACAAGCACAAACAAAAAAAAAGGTTACATGCACTGACTTGGAAAAAGAAAGATCTATCGGTTCGGTTTTCCCGTTTTGTCAAAGTATAACACGAACATCAACGAAGAACTTGCGACGGTTCTAATAGCTTCAAAATAATCCCGTTCCGTGTAAATTATTCTTAGTTTGATCGGCGTTTACGGGCGCGAAAACTGCTAAGGTCACTAGTTCTGTAAGTATAGTCCATGTTTTTATCGCGGGAAGTGGCTCGACGGCGATTCCTACACGTTGGCCAACATGGCTTTTTCCGACCAGGTATCACCCACCAGCTGGACATCGCAATAGCTGGGGCAAGCTTTAAGCTACAAACTGGGCTCCCGATATGTGTGGTAGTGTAGTGCATGTACGTGTGTATGTAAGAGGAGAAGAAGAGGCGGGGCGAGGCGGGGCGAGGCGGGGCGAGGCGGGGCGAGGCGGGGCGAGGCGGGGCGAGGCGGGGCGAGGCGGGGCGAGGCGGGGCGAGGCGGGGCGAGGCGGGGCGAGGCGGGGCGAGGCGGGGCGAGGCGGGGCGAGGCGGGGCGAGGCGGGGCGAGGCGGGGCGAGGCGGGGCGAGGCGGGGCGAGGCGGGGCGAGGCGGGGCGAGGCGGGGCGAGGCGGGGCGAGGCGGGGCGAGGCGGGGCGAGGCGGGGCGAGGCGGGGGCGAGGCGGGGCGAGGCGGGGCGAGGCGGGGCGAGGCGGGGCGAGGCGGGGCGAGGCGGGGCGAGGCGGGGCGAGGCGGGGCGAGGCGGGGCGAGGCGGGGCGAGGCGGGGCGAGGCGGGCGAGGCGGGGCGAGGCGGGGCGAGGCGGGGCGGGGACGAGAGAGGCGGCCCGAGGCCCGGCCGCAGCCCTGGACGGCGCAGCGGCGGCGCGTCGCGTGAAGCACGAACAGCGCCGCTTCGACTCCCGCCGCCGCCACCCACGGCGCCCGCGCGCGGTCGATACCACTCCGCCCCCTCCCGCACGCACAGTGGCCCGCGTCGCGCGCTCGGCGAAGCGCGGGGCGGCGCTTTAATTCCAACGCGCGCGGAAATTGAAATAAAACTAGGCAGCCTCCGACCAAAGGGTCGCGCCGACCCCAATGCAAGCGGTGCACCGCGCAGGGCGTCAGTTGCGAAAAGGCTGCAATTCAGGCATTTTTTAATATCTGCAATATTCTTACATTTTTTGTTTTAAACGAAGAAGATTTTCTCTTTTACTCATAAACTAAGGGGCGGATTTAAATGAAATGTCCCTTTTTTTCTTTTCACTTTAAAACGATGTCGTTTAGTATAGAAATTCATTTTATGTTACGCCTAAAGGAAATTACCAATTTTTTACATTTTTCTTCGATTTTGACCCAATAAGTCATTTTTTAACTTCGTCATTTTTAAAGCATTTTCGCGGAATTTCATCGATATTGATATCATTTTAATTGTACTAGCTTCAAATAATATTTACGAAATGCAACAAATGTTCACAGAATTCCTGAGAAGCCTATTCAATTTCTTCGTTCACAAATTGTAATATCCACAGTTATGAGTATGTAATTTATGATTCCTGTGACTTCAGCACCATTGTCTGTTCGGCGGATTTCACGATAACTAAAGACAAAGATGTCCTGGTCCAGTCCAAACCACAAGTTTGCCAGCTGAGTTCACTTGAACGAAAGGAAGAAGACTCGATTACATCAGAAACATATCCAACGGCTTGCGTCGTTCATTTGAAGTGGTTTTGATCTAATTTTACGTCATTTTTCTTTCCTTTTAGTGCATATATAAAACATTTTAAGAGCCTTTTAATGATCATTTTTGGCGATGTCTTAGGTCATCAAAATCCTCCCCTAGTAATAATTCTCTTTTAGTGTTAAATAAAATCTACGTAACAAAATTTACATTTCAATACGGGGACGGCCAACAAGAAGTTGCACAAGGGCGCAAATTGCCTTAGCGCGGCCCTCTCCGCCCTTGCGAAAGATTTCGCTAAATATCCAGAGTCTCTGAGAAAATACAAAAACAATGGAACAGTTCGATTGTGACTGAAAATGCCAACATTTGATTGTGTTATTGAGCCTATTCTCATCCTAGGCGTACCGGTTGAATTCACACCTGTGAAAAATGACCGAAATAGGCAGTGAGTTTGCTGTAGAATCGTGGACGTTTATTACTGGGGCCCGGATGTTTAGGACATGTAATTTTTTTTCTTTGGAATGACATGTCATTTATTTCTGTGGAAAATATAAGTTATATATAAGTATGGTTTTATCTACAATTACTAAAATTATACAATTTTCACGTGTCATATACAACCATATTTTGGCTTTTTGAAACCCTTTTTGTCATTTTCCGTCATTTTTTCAGGTGATGGTCATATTATTTCCATGATTTTCTGTATTTTTTTTACTTATGTCTTTTTGATTCCGTTTTTCGCATATTTTTTTGAAGTCGTTTCAAAGAGATTTTTCAGTCTCGTAATTGTTATTTACTTTCTTACAATTGTATCTAAGTGTTGTCTGTCTTTCCTATAAATATATATGCATGTGAATTAGGAGGGTAAGCTAAAAAGGGGAAATAAATAGAAAGTGTAAAAAGCACCAGATGCGAAGGAAGAGTTGGTTTAGTTTCGTCTGGATTTGTGCAAAGGTCAGCCGCTTCTATAATTAACTTGAGCAGGTAGAATTGTCGTCATGGGGTGCTAAAGGGGAAGAGGTGAATTGTACATGTGCTAGATTTTAAAAGTATATTTTCAATACAATGGTTATTTAAAACGCGGCGAGATTTTGAAGCTTTCGAAAATGCAGCCAAAACAATTTAAAGTCATATTGTCATTTATTTATCAATTTATATATCAATTTATTAGACATCATTTATGTATCAATTTATTATATATCAATTTAAAGTCACATTTATGGTCATATTTTCGAACTGTTTTTAGGTCATAAATGCTTGCATATTTCTAACATTTCTAGGTCATAAACATCCGGGTCCTATTTATCTCACACTCATTGCGCTTTTATATCACTTAATCAACCATCACTTCAATCTAACATGTTCCTTTTTTCCTTCAAACACGATCATTCGCAGTATGTAAACTCTGTTGGGAGGTATAGATGTTTTTTCCTCGGCGTATGTAGATGCACCTGTGATGATATTCAATAAATATTTTCTGACTTTCATGCAAGAATTTCAAAACAAAATATTTTCATCACCCATGTAGTACATGTCGGCCTCGATGGTGCAAAACCGGCGCGCTGAAGACTGCGAATGAAGGTTTTTGTTTGTTTGTTTGCCAAGAGGTTATGTCATTAGATTCTAACACTACCTCCGAACCCCAGGTCTCAACTTCACTCTCTTCACAAATCACATATCATTCAGCACGTTTTCCTTTTCAGGAGAACCTTTCTCCTGTGGAACACAGTGAAAACCCACGACTGCGGCACCGCCCAGACAAGGAGAGGGCACGAAGACGAAAACCTTTGCTTACGCTTGGAGGCAAAATATGGCCCTCACCATCGTAAAAATAAACCGACCGTTTATCACGAATTCTGATTTCTACGACTAACCGGTATCGTTAAATTTCCTCCACTATTGTCTTGTGGGGAAATGATACATTGCAACTTGCAGATTTTTTTTTTACAGATAGGAAAATAATTGTCTCACAAGAGATTTCATACCCCTTTGTAAGGCACCTTTCAAGAAGCATTTTCACAAGCGTTTGATTTGTTCATTGTAAATCATTCCCAAAGACATGTCCTTGTAAATGACAGGTATTAATTTAGAATTTGAGTACGTCTTATGAAACTGAACAGTAGTAGTACATAGAGTGTACGAAAACTGGGCTATGACGTACATGGCGAAAATATTAGAAAATTATTTTTCCTGACAATATCCCAAGGAACATTTTATCAATAAATAGAGCGCCCTTAACAAATATTGTTCGCACCCGAGGCCAACTAACCACCAAGGTTGTACCCAAGGAGGTTGTACCCAAACCGTTGTTACCAAGGAGGCAGAGAAACGTCTTAAATACAAGAGCTTGAAAATCGAGATCAGCCAAATGTGGGGCATAAAAGCACAGGTCGTACCGATAGGCATCGGATCTCTGGGATTTGTTCCGCCAATTTTTTGTAAGAACTTGTCTAAACTCCCTGGTAATTCAAAAGACTGGGAAGTGCAAGAAATTGCTTTATTTGGAACAGCCCACATTTTGCGCAAAGTATTGTAGAGGCACCGACAGTCCCTAGACCTGCTCCTTAGGTAGCTGGTTGCAACCTGGAGTAGATTTTATATTCAGCGACACATAACATCTTTAGTCGTGATATAGAGGAATGAAAATAATTCCATGCGCGCCCAAAGCGCATGGTGTGAGCGCGGACAATCGCTGCATGGACGGCCCCTGTCCGTCCGTCTACCGAGATGAATGTTTTCGGGTTTTCTCTCCGATGTCTTCGGCATTGCGATCGGAGCACCCGCCGATGAGGATCACATGCACAGCAGGAGAAGGGGAGATGAAAATAGCGGGCTCGGCGCTGAACACGAGATTCTTCCTTCGGGAATTGTGGGCGGAACATCGCAATTCTGATGGAAATGAATTTTTCGTATCGAGCGACGCTCCACATCAGAGAGATTTTATTTCGTTTTGGGAATTCTGTATCTAAGTGGTATCGTATTGGAATGCTTTGGGCAGGTCGTTTGTGTAAAAGTGTGCTGCTTTACAACGGTTCTTTTCTTTTTTCTTCTTTCCTGTTACCACCCGCTGGTTATCCGTTGCCGTAGTCCCTCTGCCATCTCCAGCGCAAAGCGAATGTAGCTTCATAAATTGGGGTTTCTAGGTTTCAGAGTCACGTGATCTGACGGCTGACTTTGAATTATAGATGGCTTCGTTCAAGATGGATAGTACTCTACGGTTGACCTCGCGATATTCCACGTATTTCACGAACTTAAGGTAGTATGTTCGTTAAGATCGACTATGGTGAAATACCCCCAAAAAGTACCGGTACTTTAAATAAAATAAAATCTCTGTCCTTAAAGATGATAAGAAAAATTGGCCCTTAACGGTCTACTTTTTGACTAGAAGTTGAAATTAGTACAAGGTCTTAAGAAAACATTTTCGCGAGCACATTTTTTTTAAGTTATTTAAGTTATACGGTGAAAGTTATTTTTTCTTTTATTCAATACGTAATAATTATTTTTAGGAATAAAATGGTATTAAATGTAATATACCTCACCAGGCATTCTGAAGAGCAATTGATAAAAGACTGCTGCGAAATTCATCGCAACCGGATGTACTGGCTCTCGTGTATGATTTATGCTGTACAAATCATATTTTCACCATTGTTTCTCTTGAGGTATGAGATTAAACCATCCTAATTTTAAAATGTGTACCACACACAACCACAAACTATTTGACGACAATTTCCTTTCATTGTAAACAATGTGGACTAATGGTCAACGTAGAAAGAAAGAAAGTATGGGTGCAGAATTCTACCTAATCTATTGCCAACTTGTGAAAATAAAAAAGCTCATTCGAGAGGCTAAATTTATTAGTACACATTATTTTCTAGAGCAATTATATATTAATTTATTACACTACACAACCTTGTCTTTTAACTATTTACAAATAATTATTTAAATGCTCCGTTCACGTTTAAAAGCAGCTATTGTTAATCTGTAGGTATAATAAATGGTCGAGTATTTGACTAGCGACTGGCACAAACATACCACCTCGGCAGCTTCAATATCTCACAAAGTTGTTACACGTTAGGAAGAAGTAAATATTTGTGAAAGGGAGATGTAACAAAGGTTTCTTACATCAACTACTCTATAATCTGCTAATGAAACTTTCTTGCTTTAAATGATGTTTAATTGTTTGCCAGCTTTGTGTCCTAGAGTCGTAGAATAAACTTGGGAGTGAACTCCACGCAATGTGGACTTCTGGCAAACATCCGAACAATGGAAAGGGAGCAAGTTACTCACTGTAATGGTTTGCAAATGCAATCAGTGTAGAGATGCCACCTTCTTATGTGTTGTTGTAACTCAGATTAAAACCAACTATAAGGAAGTTTCACTACACAACCTTGAAAGAAACAACTAAACATAAGAAATATTAATTGATCATTCTGTGCATTATCAATTACAAATAAATAATCCGTATTCGGAAAACATCGTCTAACAAGTCTGCTCAAAAATATTAGAAACGCGATTAATATAAAGAATATTAATAGTGTGGTATTAATATTATTCGCGTTTAGGAGAAAGATATAACTGAATGATAAGTGAAATTACTGAAGATTTGAGTGGATGGTTTTAAGCAAGTGTTTACGTTACGTTACGCGGTGAGTAGCAAATTCATAAATAGACGAGAAGCAATGCGCATTAGTATAATTTGTTTTACAATTTATTTATTTATTTGTCAAAAAACAGTAAAAATTGTATATGATGTGTGGGGAAAGAAATTTATCTGCGCACATTTTCTTGAGGGCCAGAATTTAAAAAAAAATCCTAATTACTGCCGAGTGAGTTGGGTCAAGGCATCAGCTAACGCCACTGAAGTGCCTCTGACACGGAGGTCCTAGGGTTCGAATCCAACCGGTGGCAGGATTTTCGACATTCGCTAGATACAAAGCTAATTCGAATTCAGCAGCTGTCTACAGGAGAATTCTAGCGGCCGGCTGCTCTGATCGGTATTTTTCCGTGGCTTCTCCGAGCAATACCAGACGAATGCCAGAACAGTACCCTAACAAACGGGCCAAAGTCCGTGTGCGACTTTTCCTTCCTCTTCCTTGTCCTATCCTCACTTCTTACTTACACGAACTACATTACCACACGTCGGAAGGCCAGTGGAGCTTACAGCTTGACCCGGCTAGAGCGGTACCCCTTTAGTAGGAGATACTTCGATGGGGAAATCCCATAACCCGAAGTGTAGATTGGTGCCGGATCTCACAATCCAGAGAGGAAAGATCAAAGCCGCCACGCGTGATAAAACATGCACTAAACTTATGGGACTTTTGGCCATAGCCATTGTCATACATGGAAATACTAAATAATCAAACAATCAATTCTAGTTACTCTTTAGAATTATGGAAATAATCCAGATGTACTTTAATGAATATCCACGTTTATTACTTGATGGTCATTACGCGTTACTGTATAACTTACATTTATAATTCCTCTCTCCCGAACCTAAACTTGATCCTGACAAGGATACAAAAGAACCTTTTTCATACAACGTATAAGATATTTTTTCTAGGGCTTTTTCCAGCCGACAACCGTTTTCCCTTTACGTCCCGGTGGGATGCACATTCAACCGTACATTAGACACCAACGCACTTGTGGACACCTCTCAACTGGGGTCAGCATAACACGAGGCCTTCCGCGACAACACATACAGGAGAGGCAATGGACAAACAACTATGTCCCAAGGCGGGACTGGAACCCACGACCGTTCCGGACCGAAGCGTTGAGGCAGTACACGCTCTTAGCCACCTCGGTCATCCAGGCCGGCAGATATTAATTTCATTCACTAAATATATCTATTACGTAATGATCGATACATAGATGTCTTGTAATTCCTGCATACTGAAGGGAGCATTGCGTACATCATTACGCAAAGAATTTTAATACCGGCGACAGCTTTATATTAACACCGAAAACGCGACTAATGTGCCTGTTGCCGCTTACAGAAACTTTTATGAAATGGCATAGAACGGGTGGCGCACCGTCCCGGATTTTGTTACCGTGCGAACAAAGCACTGTACATTTTCGAACGCACCTTGTCACTGTCAGTGTCAATTATGCGCTATCTCGCATCTGTGCAAGCGGGAAACCCTGTGGAAATGGAGACGAGTGCTGTGGATTGTGTTGCAGTGTTCACATGTCTACGTCGCGCGATATTTCACTCGCTGGCATCCAACGTAAAACGTGTTGCGGCGCCTCGAAGCACGATTGCGTGCTACGGCAAATGAGCTACCACGGCCGAGTACCAATGCTATTGCTATTGTTATCAAGTAGGCCGTGTTGCAAAAAGCACAGAGCGAGCCGACGAGCCGCGTACATAGAGGTACTACTATTCTACGTTGCCGCGTACGTTGCATGGGGCCTTGCACGATTGCGTGCTACGGCAAATGAGCTACCACGGCCGAGTACCAATGCTATTGCTATTGTTAACAAGGAGACCGTGTTGCAAAAAGCACAGAACTAGCTGACGAGCCGCGTACGTTGCATGGGGCCTTGCACGATTGCGTGCTACGACAAATGTGCTACCACGGCCGAGTACCAATGCTATTGCTATTGTTAACAAGGAGACCGTGTTGCAAAAAGCACAGAACTAGCTGACGAGCCGCGTACGTTGCATGGGGCCTTGCACGATTGCGTGCTACGGCAAATGTGCTACCACGTCCGAGTACCAATGCTATTGCTATTGTTATCAAGGAGGCCTTGTTGCGAAAAGCACAGAGCGAGCCGACGAGCCGCGTACGTTGCGTGGGGCCTTGCCCGCAGGTTGGACGTACCTTGTACCTGCACCCAGTGCTGCGGGATGACGGGCATTGCCAGTTTATTAATTTGTGATTCCGGGCGCGTCAACTGCTAAGTGTAGTGCATGTTTTTTTTATTGCGGGAGGTGAGCGTGTTCTTCCTCTGCTGGATGGCGAGATCCGGCGTACGGGTTTTATTTGCACACCAGGTATCTCCCACCAGCGTGGCACCGTTCCAGCCGAGACAAGTTCTAAGCTCCCGACTGGCCTCCCAACAAGTGTGGTAGGGTAGTGCATGCGAGTGTACGTGTGTGTGTGTAAGTATGGGGTGGGGATATAACAAATAAGGGGAAGGAAAGATCGCGCGCGATTGCATATCTTAATTGTATCATTAGATTTTTAATTTTCTCCTTGAATGTTTTATTTATTTACCACAAAAGTGCCTTTTTTTTATTTACCAGAAAAGTAGTTGCCCCCCCCCCTTGTTTCAGGTTGCGCATGCCTATTTTGTGTGATCACACAAAAGCTAATACAACTCATTATAAGATTAGAGGACCAATTAATTAATAGAAACACAACATACCTATTTTAGGCAATTTCCTGATTGTACAATCCCGTTTCTCTTTGTTGGGCTACATTTACATCTCCAAACATAACGAAGTTATAAGCTCGTCAACTCTGGGCGACAGCTGGATTGCGCATGCGCGGACAATATCGAAGGAAAGGATTTCCTTCCTTGGGATTCAAACTTCTCCGGCGGATGCACGTCGTATCTCTATCCACCACCACAACTGTCCATGGGAAATGAAAGCGATCATTCCCTCTACGTACCCTCTTTTCTCATGTCTTTGGGGTCATCCATAAAATACGTAACACAAATTTGGAGTATTTTGAATACCTCCTCTCCCACCTGTAACGCGCGCTTGAACCCTCCTCTAAGAATTACGTAACTCTTGGGACAAGATCCCCCATCGCAAATTGTTATAAAGCAGAAAAAAATGAGTTGTAATAATTGTATTTCTCATCTATATTAAAATTTATTGTAATTAAAGTGAGAATTATTTGGCGGCGCGGAGGACTGCACATAACAATTAGATTGGGGACAAACTTTGAATGAAATAAGGAAGTGTAGGCGATAAATTTTCTGACAAATCGTGCACACGACTTCGCTTGCACCGAGTCTTCTGCGCCAATTTAATTGTATTCTAGAATGAACAATAGACCAGTTTTTAATATTTTATTCATATTTTCATCGTTTGTTTTATCAGATTCAATCTGTATCAGTGATGAAAAAATATCATATAAATACATCATTTTCAAAGATTTATAATACAAGTATTATAAATTTAATTAGTTCAAATGTTGTTTTGATATAATACTGAATAAATTGAATCACTTCAGTAAATGTTGATAGACTGCTAAACTATGACCCATCTACCGCTACGTAACGCAGCACAATGTTACCTCAACCCCCCTCCCCCCTTTTTAGCGTTAAGTAATTTATGGTCGATCCCTTTCCTGACTGCACTTCCTATAAGTGAAAGTCGGAAATATTTGCTGCGTATACTCCTGTGGTGTCAAGGTCTACTGGTGGCAGTGGTACACGTTGTGTCATCATGCCATGCCACGAGCTTCTCCGTGCCACTAGTGTCGGGAAAGGGAACTATTAATAACCCCGCCGTTTTACAATCGGGATGGCGTTGTCTCTGGTGACGGGGTAATGAACTGTGTGAAGGGGAGATTTCGTCGTGGCACTCGTGCCATGGACTCCCGCTCGTGTCATCGACCTTGACAACACTGGTATACTCCAATTTAATAGCTGCATTTCAAGATCATGAGCTGGAACGAGAGGTGAACGCTTGTCATCCAATCGGGAGCTTCGCTAGGAATAAACAAATTTTTGGTATTGGAGTTCCTGACTGGACAACAATGTCCCCCTCTCGTTCCAGCTCGTGACCTTTAAGTGCAGCTACGTTTAAATCGGAGTACAGCCGAAAAAGTCGATTCGTTTGAGAGACTAAACGTTATTGAGCCATTTCGGGGTCAAATTAATATCTGAAGAGGCCTTAAGCCAGTGGCGGCTGGTGCCCCAACAAACTGGATGTTGCAGCTCTATCGAATGACGGAAATGTAATTTCTAAAAACTCAGAATACTAATTCCTATACAGTACTTGGGTAACTCTTCTAGCGTGCGTGTGTGCGGATGTGCAGTTCCGTCACCCACGGCTAGACCATTTCCCGTACACCAATTGAGACACATGAGGTGTCAGTCGACGCGTCTCGGTCTCCTGATGGGAACTGATGACTTGTTTTCCGATCCGACCATAAGATTCGAAGAAATTTCCAAAAAGGTGTTTTTCCACGTTTTGGCGCTGCGATCTTTGCGAGTATGTTGGGAATTAAACCAATGCCACCTAAATAGATATTTATTATTTGTCAAAAAACGTAAAAACTGTATATGACGTGTGGGAGAGATTTATCTGCGCACATTTTCTTGAGGGCCAGAATTTAAAAAAAAAACGAAAAAATGATTTTAGAAAATAATTATTTTAGAAAAATAAAATATTTTTAAAATGTTTGTTCCCGAGTTATAGAAAATCAATTTCAACGGTAAATGAACTACAAGCAAAAGGAGTGCTCAACAAAACGTGCGCACAGTGAAGCTACATATGTAGGTGGCGTTGATTAAACCCCATTAACCGTAGTTATTTTCAGACCACAACACCATAATTTTCTCCCATGAGGAAGGCAACCCTGATTTTTGGCCAACGAGCAAAAATTAAATGAATATCGTCCGGCAGAATTTGTTTTGATTTCTGAGGTATTTCAGTTGTTGTGAAGTATTTAATACGTATTTGTTATAATGTATTTGCAAATTGCTTGGAACATTAAATTTAAAGAACATGAAGTGAATATGAAGGAAACAAGAACTGTAAATAATACTAAACAATGCATTTCTTAAGCGTGCAAAGATTGATTTGCAATATAATGTGATTTACAACTAATTCACATAAACAAAATAGTAACCTTTTAATGTATTCGCCTTCGGAACGCAAATCAGACTGAATTTGTGAAGTTTTAAAATCTTAAAATAAGGGACAATAATATGGAATATTAAGCAAATCACGGGAATCAAATGTTATTGTAGAAGAGTTTGCGTTAGAATTTTCCGAACTAATTGAGAATTTTAGCATTAGAGAATAATGCAGAACAACACCTTACAGGTGATCTTTTAGAAAGTTTTTCAAAATTGCAGCGCCTCGAGTGGAAGAAGATCGTCTGGGGAATATCCATTTTGGAAGGAATCGTACTTATGGTTTAGGAACTAGTGTTGTTCACAGACTGACGGACAGACGGCCGGACGTTTTGAAAGAAAAAAAAACAACTTTTTCGGCATCAGGGGACCCCAAAACGTGTATTTCCGTTAAAATCTCGAAATCGATTTTCCTCAGCATTACATAACTGTCCCTACACTATTATATTACTTCGTATATATACGTACGTATACGGGAAAGAAAAAAATTAAAAGACAACGTGTCACTCAAACCTTAGTTTGTTTTTGCTCGAATACGCCAAACTTGAGATATGTCAAAAGGGACCGTTTCAATCAGAATGCTGTGACGGATTTTGTCATGCACTCGAAAAGTTCGAGACATAATACATGTGAATGAAAATGCCGGTCATGGAATAAATCTGTTTTTAAAACCAGCATAGAGTTTATTAATCTTATTTTTTATTTCTTTACGGGAAATAAATTTGTATGAGTATATTGTCATAATTTTTCAGGAAATGTGCCATTTTGTTTAATAATTTTTAAGGTCCCTTGGTCTCTGAGGCCCCAAACTGTAGCTTATTTAGCTGAACGGTAAATCCGTGATGTGCATAGTAATGAATTTATAATTTTTTTGCCTTATATGTTTGCGCTGGATAATTCAATGTCTGGTCATAGTCTCCTCTAATTGAGAGGACACTCTATTGGTGTGACACGCTATGATTTGACACTTGCTGAAAGGAAATGTTCCAGCAGATAGCTCCAGTTATAGGTAAAAACGGTGAAATGTCTCAAAATATGGGCTTTTGGACTTGTTTGGTTCTTGAGAGAAACTCCTCAATTAAAACTAAGTTTAATAAAACTACATTAACATTACTTACATAATTTTGTGCGCAGTGTCCGAGTCAGGTACATTCACTTCCTGCACATGTGGTTCTGGCTTTGATTTCCAGTAAGCACTCCAGTTTTGTATTAGTTCAACACTGGTACAATTGCCGGTCACACAATTTATGCAAAACACAAACGAACTATGTTTCGAAAGTACTCCGAACTACTCCTCAGTTCTCCTCACTTTCGAAGGCTCTACAGCATTTTGCAACAAGCACAAATGTTTGGACACTTTTACACTAGTTCATTTCATGATCTTAGTTGCTACTATTGCTGCTACTAATGGTCATAACAACGGAATAAAGTTATTTCATTTCGAAAATTTCACTGCCCTGGTACGTATAACAATAAACAAAGATCTGTAGTTTTTCGGGAATGTATTCGCTCTTAATTCGGTAGACATTTTCTTCCTTGAGAAATATTGTCGGCAGTATCCACAACCGCAAACAACACTCATACAATAACTGTCGAAATCATCCACACTCTCATTCACGACCGTTCACGACTCTCACGATTACTGTGTGAAAGAACAGGGTCAGAAAGAGGGAACTTTTTTCAGAACGGCCTACTTTTAGCTAAGGTTTCATCAAATGCACATGTTGAATCAACAAACTTAACATCAAATGAAAGTAAATTCTCCGCCATCGTAAATAATGTATGCCCGTCATCTATTGTCTGAACTTGTGTATTTTAATAACACGTGAAATTCATAAAATTAAGTTGCAGTTTCAGAGGAAGAAAAAAAACCAACTTAAGTCCCATCGCACTGGCCAGCGCTCTGCTGCCCGTCCCCTGCGCAGGCCGGTGGTGCGAAAAGGGCCCAGCTGAAGCGTAGCGATGCGCGGCCAAAGGGTAAACGCCGGTAAAACAGCTTGTGCTTCGATTCAAAGATGAGTTCCGTTGACAGTCCGTCAGCTGTGATGCTGTAATCCAATCGGGAGCTTGAAATTCATTAGTGTAGTATTCGTATAGTTACAAGTATATGTATAGTTGTAGGAAGACGCCGGAAAAAATTCACGCTTTTGCAATTTTCGAAAATTCAGTCAACAGAGAGAAACGGAACTAAACCATCTTTATAAGTGTGTATTTTACTCTTGTTTCAATATATTTAAATAAATATTTGAAGGCATGGTTGACAAAATCTTGAAAATGTCCCTGGGACTTCATGAAAAGTAACTCCTGATTTTAAATAAAGTTTTTCAAAATCGCAGCGCCTCGAGTCGCCCCGATCAAGGGGGAATATTTATTTTGGAAAAAAATCTTACGTATGGTTTAGGCACTAGTGGCGTTCAGACGGACGGAGGTACATATTGAAACTAGGGGTGTTGAAGAATGGCAAAGACTTTCCCGAATTAATATATTTATTTGGTCTCGGCCAGCTATCCGGACTTGCCACTTACTCTTGCTAGCTGCCATCTATCGCCGCTCAAAGTACATTTTCTATATTTTTCGGTTTCCTAATAGTGGAACGGAAATATTATTTTAAGAATATTACAGAACAGTAAAGCCTCGTCCTAAATGGCCACTTTCTTTGAAAAATTAGAACCAGTTTTTAAGTGATACTGTAAACTCGAAATTTAAAGCTCTTTTTCACAGAAAATGTTCGTGTTTTCGAAAAACTTCATTTGAAGTCATTTGAAGCACTTTAACTCACAAACACAATAGTGTTTACAAATTACTGGAAATGTGCGATAACGACGTGAGAGATCTTTCAAAAAAATTACATTTGTGTAATTTTCGAAAAAACAAAACCCGAAATGAACTTTATTAAAGAGTGCAGTTAGCACTATCCATTCGAAAAGTTTGAAGAACCAATTTGGAGCTATTTATGAGAAAATGGTGGTTGAGCGTTTCTGAAAATGCGAAATTTTGAGCTAGAAAAGAGAAACTTTTATTCTATGAGAAAACTGTTGAGTTTTAGAGAAACATGATGACATTATTTAATGCACATATACACATAAATATAACGTAAACAACTCGCCGCTAATGTAAGTATGAACGACGTGAGAGATAAGTCAAACAAATTACATTTTTGAAAATATTTAATAGAGCAATATGGCGTTTATGTCATCTCATTGGGTGCATTTTGCACTACCCCTACCAAAATTTGGATCCATTTTTGAGAAAATCCTGATTTTGTAATTTTTTTAAAAATTGCAAACATTGCACATAATATTGCACGAAAACTACAAAATTTTCAAAACAATGTACATAACCTTCAAGAAAGAACTCATTGTGGAAAACCAATTGTATTTGAAGGAAAAATCTCTATCTTCAATTTTGGCGTTGTAGGATGACACCAAATAAACAGCAAAATTTTGCAATTTTTGAAAATTCAGAGTTAACCGTGAAAATTGGACCTATGCCACCTTTATGTGTGTATTCTTACAAGATATTTTAAGAAAAAATTTGAATTTTTGAGAAAAGTTTGATTTACTTCATCTAAATTACCCCCAAATTTTGAAGAAAATTTTTCAAAATCGCCTCAAATGGAATCAGATCGACCGTGGAACATCCATTTGGAAGAAATCGTACTTATGGTTTAGGCACTAATGGTGTTCATAGACTGAAGGGCAGACAGACATTTTGAGAGGGAAGGAAAAGAAAGAAAAAAAACCACGGTCCCCAGAATGCGTATTTCCATTGAAATCTCAAAATCTATTTTTTGCAGCATTTCATAACTTTCCCTACACTACGTGTATTACTCTGTATATATGTATGTATACGGGAAAGTAAAAATGGTAAGTTTGAGCACCAATATTTGTTCCATGAAAACTTTCATATCAGCACTGATTGCTGACAGAATTTTGCATAAAAAGCAGGGAGAAATAAAAGAAAGAAAAAAAGCAGAGGGGAAGTTTTGACCCCAACACATTACTTTAAATTTACCAACATTTTTTTTAGTTCATAGTTTTTTACCAAATTGCCATTATTTTTATTACTGAGAATCCTCCACATGTGGCATTGTTGCTGGGCACCCCATCATTGATAGTTGTTGCCAGATGAGGTGAGGAGGAGTACAAATAAATGAATTTTGATAACAAAAAAATTTGTTGCTGTAGAGTAAACACGCTATCTTACTAAGGAGCTGCCCCAGCTAGAAACAGGATTGTTTTTGCAATTGTATAACCGTAAACATATACTAAAATACCCAAAATGTTTTCTATTTTCATGTGTACAATTAGGATATTAAAACAGAGTCAACGATTACATGGAACTTTATTAAGATGGTTCAATGCTATTTACATAAAAATTGAGATAAATTCAAAAATATATTTCCAAATCAACAGAACAGCAGTCTGCATCTCACATTCTTCCACACCAGAACACATCCAAATATCTCTAGTGAGGAGGCAATCAGTAGAGGCTGCTGTCACTCTCCCATTCACATCACACTTTACATCTACAAACCCAAGTCTTATGTTCCACGTCTTCATAACCCCATTTCACAGCCACTGAGAAATCGCATCTCTTGTACTGTGAGGGCATGCACCTATACACCAATGCTCATTTTATATACCAAATGTCTTTTCTTGAAATCAGCTACTCACTGGTATAAGCAGAAATCTACAATATATTACATAATACAGAAATATATATAAATATATCAAAGTGATAAGTTTTAACACATGTGATGCAGAAAATAAAATAATTCAGTATATTTGATTACAAATACAATCTATACAACTTCTTGGATCATAATATACAGCTGTAATATGTACATCTATTGACATGAGAACTAATTCATCCCAACATCAGAAGAAAATAAAATATTACAATTATCAACAAGAAATCACTCATAGTGGCTACACAGAAGCAAGATCATTCATTCAAAGAAACAAAACAAAAAGGAACATAATATTTATATATGAATAAGTTACAGGAAGGAATAGCTTCTTTCAAGGCAAATTTTTGTATAAGTATGTACAAAGATGCGAAGGAAGTATCACCGTTATAGCCAGCAATAATATACTCTCTTATTTTCTTTCAGATAAATAGCCAGCACTCATAGATTCCTTAGTTTTTCCAGATACCTTTCCATTGCATTAATTTGAGAAAAGAAAACAATTCCAGAAAGTACTGTATTTCAGGAATATTTTCTCATTACAAAACAAGTGTACATCAGAAACAAGTTTCAAGGTGAAACTAGGAGCCATTTACATTGTCAATGATCCGCCCAATATTTCTTATTGATCTAGGTTTCTCTTCACATGATGAACATGAATGTTTCAAAACGAATTTTTATGCTTCAACTTAGGAGAATGCACAGTTAAGAAACTGTATTACAATGAGAAAACATCTGAAGTTTTAACTTATGTGGCACTAAATTGATAGGGCTGGCATGTGACTAGGAACATGATGAATCAATGAGCATGATCCCAGCCCCAATGATACAATAAAATGGGCTAAAAAGGGAAGTTATTGTACACTTTATGATCAGTTCAACAGAACTAGCAAGTAGGAAATTAGATACCTTTTGATACTGAATGTGCGTTCAAAGCATCTCTTCATAATGATGCACAATATGAACATAATGTTGATAAAACTGCAATTCAAATTCCAGTACTCGCAGAAAGAATAAGATACCATGTATGAAGATGATCATGGCAATGCACCCCAAAGTGAATATTTTCACACGTTTTGAGGTTTCATTAATCATTATCTTTAACATGATGCAGTAGAGAGCTGTGTTTTAACTGCAGGAAGATGATAAATAAAATCTCTCACTAGGATGGACAGTGGCATCCATCCTATTTCATAAGTTGTTTCATCAACTCATTTTGAAAACAGAGATGAGAAAAATATTCTCATAATATATCTGAAATATGGCAAGACTGTGCCGTCCGCTGATATGTCTGAGCAGAATGTGAAACCAACTTCTTCCTGTCATGAACAGTGGTGTAAAGGTGACTTAACTACAAAGTAAGACAGATCTATACAATCTTGCAAAAGGTGTCACTTGACAGATGTTTCAACAATTTACAATACAGTTATCTGGACATCAACAGTCTTCAGTCTATCATGACATACATGAAGCTGGTCATTTGTTGAAGTGCAATTGTCTAATGTACAGAGCGTATGAGATGCACTACTCACACAGTGTCCTGCACAAATTCCCACTGACAAGTAATTTATGGTCATGAGAAGACAACCAACTATGGAAAAGTACACCCTAGAAAGTATATTTTCAATCTGTTTAATGCACAACATTACAGATACATTACCAAGAGCTGTGCTAAAAAACCTGACCAGATCACAGGTGGCACTCGGCAGATAGCGTCGTGCAGCAACCGTCAAGTGACTTCTCCTGCTACTCAAGGACTCTGGATGGGCACATTCGCACAATCCACTGGCTACAATACTAGGCCTTCATATGAGAGCCCTTCAGACTCTGGAGACTCGAGACGGCTGCGAAGGTGCTCTAACGTGTTAGAGAAATGCTTGTTAATCTGCTCTGTTTCTTCATTTGCCTCTAAGTTTGGAAGTTCTTCACGAATTTTTCCTATCAGTTGGTTCAGCATTACTACAGTCACCTGCAACAAAAGATCCCTCAAAATTCACTTCATTGTAATGTTTAACATTGGATACTTAAAGTTAAGTATGTCTGTACTGAAATATTTCATCAACTTCAACAGAAAGGCTCATCTTTTTGTATTAAATAATGGAAGACTGAACATATAAATTAATTGAAGTAATCTTATCAAAAGGCAAGTCAGGATTTAATAAAACAATACAATGCAAGAAACAATTCACTGTTGCCTAAACAAAACTAATTCAAAAGTTTGTCCAAACAAATTTTAGAAAAAGGGTTATTAATATGATATTCAAAATTTACCCATTCATACCCACACAAGCAATTACAAATATTAAAAGAAAAAAAAAAGGTCCATTGGTTTCAAATACTTGAATGATTGTAAAAAAAATTATCTTAAGATCAGCTCAAAAATTTAAGGAAAAGATTATGACTTATTACAAGCGAGAAGTACTAACCTGATCATTGCCCTTCTCGTAAAAATAAATATAATGGTTGAGTAGTTCCACAAAAAGTTGTACTTGTACAGAGGGATCCATGCACTGACTACTAATACGCACTCCTTTCTTCAAGCACTCCAGCACACGCTTTCCATCATGGATCTGCACAGAAATAACATCAGATATAACAAGAAGTAGGCAAGATTGCAACGAGACAAGATACAATATTTACAAACTTTCTTAACAGTGAATTTCAAATTCAATCTCACACATTTACAGAAACAAATACTCCAAAATGCCTTCTACTTGGTATGAAGGACAATAGAAAAGTTCTTTTCATCTAGAATTACAAAGGTAAAATTTTCTGCTTCTTTCAGATCAACTGCTTTGAAGTCATTTTAATGTCTGATCGGCAACATTTTGTGTTTGAAAATGCTACAGGCGGAATTTTAGGGAAAATCATTGATTTTTGTTGTTGTTGTTGTTGAAAAATGTATACATGTTTTTGTTTTTATTTTAATGAACTGTCTTCAGTAAAATTAAATGAAACTATTAAATGACACTATTAAATGACACTATTGGTCTTAGCTGAATCATGAATGTTTCGTTAATGTATTTTCCGAAATGGATGTCTGCTACAATACAGTGAAATCTCAGTTTAAAGTACATCATAAAATTATTTTATTAATATTTTATACTCAAAAGTTCTTTGTACTGAACTTATTTTAAATAATTTGCCCCATATATAAAAATTATAATAATAATAATAATAATAATAATAATAATAATAATAATAATAATAATAATAATAATAATAATAAAAACTGATCACTCATAAAAATATTCTCTGATGGAAATTTGTTTTGTCTTTTTGAACAATTTGCTTTCCACAAACTGTTCGACTTCAAATAATGATTTGAGAGCTGTCTCTGGAACATTTACATATTGTTTGAACATACACTTTTCATTTCTCAGGACACTTCAACTGCCTCTGTTGAAGACCCTGTTTCAATTTTTTTCTTCTTTTTTCTACTTCTTCTTCCTCATGTTTTCTTGTGATTCAATGTCACTCTCTGTGAGACAATGACTTGTTTCAGTCCCAGCATTAATACTGACAATCATCAAATGTCATTGATGATGGAAGTTCTAACTCGTTTGCAATTTGTTTCCACACTTTACAATGATCTTCACAAGATTCAACCTCTGGTGAAGCACTATATTCCAAATCCAAAACTTCTTAACTTTCTCCAAGAATTGGCAATTGTTGATTCTTTCACATTCTACCAACCCCCTGCTAACATTTGCAGGAAATTGATTTTGGTTGAAACTTTCAATCTAAGGTTGATTAGAATCTGCTGAACCAGTTGTTTAAAATTTGTTTGTTTGTTGTTGTTTTTTTCTTTACTTTACTTTTTAAAATTGTATAAATTGAAATTTGCTTCATGTCATATGCATGTACTACATCAACCTGCTTCATTCCACTCTCAATTTATTTTATTATCTCCACTTTCTGTTCTATTGTGAACTATCTCCTTTTCTTACTTTCCATTGCAATCAAATCAGGTTGAATATTTTTTATGAATACCACACTACTAACCACCACAAAACACACTTAGAAAACTGTAACCACCACAAGTGTATTTGCAACCAAAATGTTTGCTACCATTAACAAGACATGAAATTAAGTTCCGGAAGATCAGATTCATAATATTCAAAATAAAAAAGTCGGGATTCCCCATCATGTGATCTAGAAATGATGACTACTGCTTCTATCAGCTGAAAAGTGAAATATCTTTACACTGTAACATAGAGCATTTAAAAGGGGATTTCAAATATGTATATAAAAATGAAATGTACGTAAACACTGGAGTCCATTATACTGAGATTTCACGTACAAATTGTGGAAATCACTTACATTACAAACACAATGGTTATAAAATATATTTGCTATTTATAATATTATTTTATAACAAAAACATATTTAAATGCATTATTAGAACAGCATTAACAGATTCCTGAATTTCACACATTTTGACTGAAAGTTCTGTCTTACCTCTTCACCACGTGATGCCAAACTTTTGCCCGACCAGAAGAGGTGAGCACATGTGGCAACCCCTCTACATTGATCTGGTTTCTTCAGCAACTTAGAAGCAGCCAACGCACACTGTGTGCGCAGAGGTTCATGATTCTCTTCACCGAAGCAAGCCATTTGTTCAAAAGTAGCGACTATCAGTGTGATGGCCGCTAACTGAGCTTTGCTATCCGAGATTTCATCCTCATAAAGAGAAAATGCCTGAAAATTGAATTAAAATATTTTGCTAAATATTTAACCAGGCTCATTATTCACAATTAAACAAAATCATTTCTTTTAAGCTTTTTAAAAAAATGCACACACAGACATATTTAATACAAGATTTTATAACACTTATATAAATAAAAATAACAGTTTTATGGTAAGTGTAGGGCCACTGATCCTGTTGTTTAAAAATAATAAAATTAAAATGAAATATACTTTAAAGGAAAATGCGGAAGATGATATTACCAACAAAAGCACAGACAATGTAAGCGCACAACCTCACAAAATTTAATAAAATGCACACAGTAAAACTCTATTTTTATGCTCTTGCAATTTACATTTTCCCAGCATTTACAACATTTCTAGTCGACTTATCAGTTTTCATATACTGAATATTAGACATTGGATGTTAAGGCACTAAAAACTTATGTTTTAGGTGTCTAAAAAGGCACAGAACACATTTTAAATAGGCACTCAAAAAGGCATTAAAACTTAAAATTGGAGGAAAAAACAGGAATATATATCAGTGCACTTGCAACTAAAATCAGCCAATACCAAAAAAACATATAACATGAGAGAGTAGACCACTAATAAATCATTGGTGAGCGAGAGACTTCGGTATTTTTATACGACTGAGCTTGGATACTTCCGTTACGAGGCACTATGAAGTACTTGGCGTGGTGAACAACTCAGGCCACTGCAGGCACAATGAAGACACACTTCATGCCCGACAGAGATGGGCTTACACTGCGCAACCCCCAGAAGAACATCTGGTATGGAAAGATATCAATGTCGGATGATATCCCTCTAAGACACGAGTGCTTTGATTACGTCGCGAATCGGTGCTCAGTGCTCACATAAGTGCCCACTGCTCAACCAAGTGTCCAGAGACCACGGTTTTATTCTTTTTTTTTTTCCCCCCAAAGAAATTCAAAAAAAGGAATCTGAAGCCACAAAGCTTCTCGGTTCCAAAAATTCAATGTGACGTGCAAACTCAAACAACAACTTCAGTCGAGACAAACAATGGAGATTCATTACCAGTATACCGATTAGTAGAATTTAAAATGATTTAAACTTTTATTTGTAATCAGAATAAAAAAATAAATATATAAATTTTAAGAAAAAAGCTATTAAAAAGAAAAATATGTCTAAAAAGGTATTTATGTTGCAAAATACCAAAAAAATAGGCAAAATTAAAATTCATCAGAATGTTTAGTATTCCATAATTCATATACATATATTAATTGCCTTTAAATATTTTCATTACAATACAATAGGCATTTTCCTAAACATCTGATGTCTACTGATTGTGTTATAAATACCCTGCTTTTACATTAGTATAATTTTAATATTCCCTTAATTTACAAGTCTGCTCTTTCCCTAACTTTCATGCTAACGTGGGCATAACAGAAAGACTTCAAATGGGTGTGACATTAGAGTTTTGTGAAATGATACATGAAGACTAGAATATTTAAGTACAGTGAAAATAAATATTGAGCCACTAGGCTACACATATTTTCATTTCATAACATTTCGGAGATACTTAAAAAGGAAGAAAAAATGACCAACGTACTTTTCTAAAAGAATGTAACGAAGGTTGTCTCATAATCATTTGTTTATTTTATACCATCCTCCTTCTCAATTTCATACTTTTCTATTCTAAAATAAATGTAATTTATTTGCATCTTTTAATAGCTTAAACTCTAAGGCATGGGACTCCCATTTTTGACTGTAAATGAGCTTTGTGAACTTATTTTCTCCTGCTCTTACATTCCCACAATTTACATTTTCTCAGCATTTACAACATGTCTCGTCAGTTTTCGTACATTCATAATGTTATAAATACCCTCCATTTACGATGGTGTAATTAAATTTTCCTTTTTACAGTCTGCTTGCCACAACACCATCTGGAAAGCACTTTCCCACAACCTTGCCATGTTAAAAATGGCCATAACATAAAGATTATTGAAATTGTCTGATTTCATAGAGAGTTATGAAATGTTACAAGAAGACTAGAAGATTTAAATACAGTGAAAATCATTATTGAGCAGCCAGGCCTATACAAATTTTCATTTCATGACATTAGAGAGGTATTTAAAATTGTAGAAAAAATGACCAATGTGCATTGGTACAAGAATGTAAGGTCTATGCCACACAAGCGTTGCATTGACGTAAGACACCTAACGCTGAAAGGGCCAGCTGCATACATGAGTCACAATGCACATTGTAGATTAACACTGTTTCTTATGTGAAACGACATATGAATGCCCTTGGCAATGTGCATTGTTGCCAACACTTTTTGACTCGTTGGCGTTGCACATTGAAAGCAAGAAAACACAGTATTTCTTTACTTTCCTTGTAGCTGGAGTGTCTTGCTTGAGCTGTGGGCACAACACACTGTTTCGCATAAGATAAGAGTTAATCTACGACTCGCGATATGGGACGTGAGCACAGACATCGATGCAGCTGACGTCATCAGAGTAAGGTGACGCACATCAATGCAACACTCGTGTGACACAGGCCTAAGAGAGGTAACTTAACGCTCAGTTGTTTATGTTATATCCTCATTCACAATTTCATACTTTCTCATTCTAAAATAAACATAACAAACTTCCGAAAACAAACATTTATTAAGTTGAGTTGGGGAAAATGTTACTTAGCATTTTTTCTTTCTAGTAGAAATACCATTTCCCTCCCTTCATCCAACGATGAGTATATTTTTGCATCATCACAGCCTACCATTAGTAGATAGCAGAGACTTGTGGAAGTGTCTTTGCAACATAAAATTCACTAAACTTCGGTTAATACGCCTTTTATTTCCGATGTTGTAATTTTGGTCAGATTTCTATATGATCTTGTAATATTGTTTATTATGTATCTAATACTGGATATTAAAGCATATTACATATTACATTATTCATAGTTTCGAAGAAAAAAACTCATTTCCCTTTATTTACAATTCCCATAATTTACACCATTTTCCCTAAGGTCCCACAAAAAATGTAAACGAGGGGTTTTACCTTATTTTTTAAATAAAAAAAATTATAAAATATTCTAGTCAGAAATCATTACAAATGGCTGAAAAAGAACTTTTTATAGTTGGAAAAAATGTAAACTTTGCATTTTTTGCTGACAGTAGAAATACCATTGCCCTCTCTTCATCCATGATCACAACAAGCACACCACAGTAGTTTTGCTGTATGGCTAAAGCCTTTGATACCATTCGGCACCCAAGGTTAATTTTTGAACTCCGCAGCATCGGTACTTTATACCTTAAGTGTATAGAAAGTTTTCTTACTAAACATGCATTTTCTGTGCATCTCCCCGAAGCTCCCTTGGCACCTTTCACCATCACAGCAGGAATATCTCATGGATCCACCTTCTCCCTCGCCTTGTTTAATACATACACATCTGATATACCAACCTCCCAAAATAATGCAAAAGCTCTGTTTGCTGATGATACATCACTTTATTTCACCAATGGCAATCTTGAATCTGTAGTGAAAGATCTGCAACTTAATCTCACTTTGTTTTCCAACTAGACTAAAAAATGTCAAATTGAAATAGATCCAAATAAAAACCTGGCAAAAATATTTACCCTCTGTAGACCAGACATCCCTCCAAATCTCACATATCAATCACAAAACATCTCCTGGCTCCCTCTCAACAAAACTGTCAAATACCTTGAAGTGACTTACATATCAGCAAAATATACATCACTGAATAGCATTAGCCACTAGTAGGGTCCATCAGTTATATCCTTATCTTGAAAAATCATTCCCCTTAAAACTACATGTTGCTATTCACCTCTATAAATCAATGAACCCTCCCAGACTCTCCTATGCTTCTCCAATATGGGCTGTTGCAGCCAAAACAAATACTGTATCAACAAAATGCAAATTTTCCAAAATAGATTCCTAAGCACTATCACAAAAGCTCAACAGTACATTCCAACTATGCAGTTACATAATGAACTTGGCATTACACCCATTCATATCTATTTTCCCCTTCCATCCATAAAATTATTTTCTAAAATATTATTGATTACTTCAGCAATTCACTTTCTTCTAGGTAAGTAGAATACACAATGCAAAAGGTTGAAAAGAAAGTTACCTAGAGAATTTTTTGACCCTCCATAGGCACAAACTGATGAGAATTTTCTCATTTATCACCTATAGGACCCCAAATGTTCTGTATCTAGAATTTTGTTTACTACATACAATATATTTTACAAAAATTTTATACCTATTGTAATGGTCTTATGCAGCTGCAGTGAGCCAAAGGCCAAGATTAAATTAAAAAAAAAAACCTTCGTCCAACAATGACTTCATTGTTACTTTGTCAAAGGCTTTCATCAGTGGATGGTGGAGACTTGACAAAGTGTCGTTGCGACATTTAAAATTCACTAAGCTTCAGTGAGAATGCACCTGCAATTTCTGATGTCGCACATTTCGGTCAGATTTCTATTTGACCTTGTAGTATTGTTTATTATGCATCTATTATTGCATATTAAAGCATATTGTAATGCTTATTGTTTGTATGCATCTAAATATATTAAACTCATAGTTTTGAAGAATAAAAATCATTTCCCTTTATTTACACTTCCTGCAATTTACACCATTTCCCCCAGGGTCCCGTAAAAAAGTAAAAGGGGGTTTTACTGTATATATCATCAACCAATTCTCCTCCTTTTTCTCCATGTTCAGTTCACTAGTGACAAAACTTGTCACAAAATTTTTCAGCAATAAACATTTCTCACCTGAGACATAAACTCATATGCAACTGTTTCATGATTCTCAAAGTCCATCAGACCGACAGCAACTGCTCCCTGAAGGAACAGGCGCAACGGGAGCTCCGCCAATTCAGCTTTGATTAATGCCGTTATGGTTTGATGGCAGAATTGGAAATCTTTTGGCATTTTTTCTCCCACATTTCATCCTAGAACAAAGAAAAAGAATGTAAAAAATTATTGTTTTTGCATTTCTTTATAATACAAATAATTATAGAAATTAAAAGAATCAATGAAAACTCAAAGTCACGGAAAAGATTTGGCAACTACAATTCATGTCTCATTCAAACTATAAGAGGTTCAAGGGCAGAATGTGAGCTCTCACTTTCTTCAGTTTCATTGCGTTTAAATTTCTAAATCAAGAAAATAATTTGAGAAAAAATTTGGAGCCGTTTTTGAGGAAAAATTGAAAATGTTCTTAAGATTTCATGTAAAGTATGTTTGAAATTGAAAAAAATCCAAAAATCAAAGTATGTTTGAAATTGAAGGGGCACTGATAGATAAAGCATAACAATTTTGGTGAAAACACTGCCCTCAGTTTACCTGCTAGCATTGTTCACAGATGGACAGACTCGTGCCAGAAACCTGAAACTAGGGCTGACTATACAACCTATTAGAGGAGGTAATGTACTCCATTTAGAAGCATGAATTACCCACTTTTTTAGCATCAGTATAGTTTATCTATCAAAAAATCACAGTTTTCTCCTGCAGCATAACACAATTTCCTCTTATATAAAAACTATGTGAGAAAGTAAAAATTCGAAAAGGCTGTTTGGTGGATGCAGCCACAGAAGAGTATGTGTAACATTCTGTGAGAGCTAAAAAGGGAGTATGAAAATTACAGTACAGAAATTACTTTCTTCTTCCTCTTTCCAAGATTTAGGCCAGAAGGACTGTTCCAGTTTCACTCCATCAGTCTTGGTTGACCAGGATCTCTTTTTCAGGTGGTCAGTAACTGTCAGTCACTTTTGTGAACTTATCATCTTCCATCCTTTATAGGTGTTGTGTCCACGTGGAATATTTCCCATTTTTATTGTCTAATATGGAGAAAATTTCAGATGCTTTTGTTTCTGATCTAGTCTTGGAAGGACTGCTCTTAGAAATCTCATTCCAGAAACTTGTATATTACTGCTTTTTTTCCCCTCAATACCATGACTCACTTCCTTATAGCAAACTGCTATAACTATGTACACTTTTAGTTATGTCCCTGTGTAAAGAAAGGACTTTAACAAGCCTGCCATATATTTATGGGAACCAAGAGAGTTTAATTCAATATAGTTCTCATAATCATAGTTAAAGTCACATCCACGGTACTTAAAATTTTTACTTGTTCCAACTTTGAATACATATTTTTGATCTGATGGAAAATTTGCCTTGGAAAGCCATTAATTTTTGTTTTTTTTTAAAGAGATTTGGAGATAATATCTTGGAGATTCCATAATCTCCAAGATATTACATAATATGAGTATTTTTCAGGAGATCATTTCATTTCTGGCAAAAAAAAGATAAAACCTGATTTAAAATTATTAAAACTTGATTGTCCCCATGTAACAGTTAAATACTTCCATTTCTCAAATAGATTCCATCGAAACATTCTCTTTCCACACTCTAAGAGCATCATCTAAATCTGTATTAAAAAGTGTAGGGGATAAACTGCTCCCCAGTCATACTCCTTGATTTAATAAAATGTTTTGCTATTTAGGAGGTTCATACTTATAACTACCTCTGTTCCATTATTAAGAACTTAATACTTTCTATTATTTGCAAAGGATATCATCTGGTCTCTAATATTTGCCATAGCTTTCTTCTTATGACCCTACCAAAGCCTTCTCAATGTCTATGAAGAATAGGTGGACATCCAATTTATATCCTCTTCTCTTTTGAATTACCAGTCTTAGAATAAAGATGTTATCAGAGCACGAGCGGCCTTGAAATCTGTGTTGTTCATTTAACTCAGATATCCTCCATTATAATGTTTTTTTTTGATCTGTTGTTTAGAATTTTGGCATATAAGATACTGAAAACACTGATTCCTTGATAGTTTCCAGAGTCATGTCAATCTCCTTTCCTAAAAATGGGGGAAATGTCTGCAGACTTGCAGGACTGAGGAATTCTTGTTTTTTCCAGCACATGTTCAGAAAATGTAATAGCCCAAGTTTAACAAAAAAGTTTCTAAACTTAAACAGTTCTGCTTGACTTTAACAAATACACAATTTCCCTTTCCAAAAAGGGAAATACAGGCACTGAGTACGACCAAGAAAATTAAAAACTTACAAAGGGCACCACACAAACAATAACCATAATTACATCAGAATAACAAAGTTACTGTAAAACTAACTTTCATACAGTAATTTTTTATAGAAAACTAATTTGAATGAGCACCAGTAATATTTAATGACAGATGATTAAATCTATTAATTACAGTTCTGACCTGTCAATCAATTAAACTGATGAACAAAATAGTAATAATGACTGATCATTTAATTTCCATGTGATATTGAAGTATAGTATTTGTATAAGAATTAAAGTATTTATAAGAATTTAAATAGAAGAATGTATTAAGCTACTCATAACCACTTTGAGTAAATTTAAGAGTAGCAATAAAAAATATCCGACACAAAACATAAAACTAAGCATTCAGTGTTCATTGGCCTTATTTTATAAATGACGTACCTCATCTTTGAGTGCTTTGTACTTAAAAGCTAGTTGATAGGCCTGAAATACAATTGGAGGCAAGGTGTATTTTATCCGTTTGTTTCCACCAGCACCAAAATGTTTCCGTGCAGTACTCAGGATAAGGTACTGTTGGTCAGGAATGTCAGACCGTAGTAGATGAATAAATCTGTAATACACCATGATATATTACAAAACAAAAAACAGAGAGGGGGGAGGGATAATAGTAATAATAAAACACAACAATGATCTTGCAATTTAGGAATGTAAAAAGCTGCGAGGCTTTTGCTGACAACAAAAAGTTCTACAAAAACTTAATGAAGTTTAATGTGCTTTTATCATAAAAGAAAGACAAACCCTAATTATATGTAATTATGCCTCTAATTAGTTTCTTGTGATTAATTCACTTTTGAGCTATGTTGAAAATTATAGAAACAAGTGTCCATTAAGATGACACAGAGTAAGAAAATGCAAAACATTTACAGTGAAGTTTCAACTTTCTTACCTGCCCAGCAGACCTTGTTCCTCTGCAAAGTCTTCTGGATCTTCTTCAGCAGTGGGCTGATCAGACTGGTCTTGGACCAAAGGACTGATCATAGTGAGAACTGTATCCACCTAAAAAAAATTTTAACACTTGCCTGACTCATTCATTTTCAACATTGAAATTTATATGAAAAAGTGTCATGTAATTTTTCATTCCTTTACAAAATTAGGTTTAATTTTCTGTAATTGGATAAACAAAGTTTTAATGGTTCTTAGAAATGCCAGAAAGAGGATAGTAATTCACAATGTTTCACCATTGTACTTGTGGTTGCATTGAAATGCAATATTAAAAATATCTATTATACCCAGTGTGTCCGAGTTCTGGAGCAACTGTTTCAAAAAAAATAGAAAAATGTCAATGACATTTTTATTTTTATTAAAAATATTCATTTGACACAACACACTGCTAACAACAATTTAAAAATTGTTCAAAACATTTACTGTGGTCATTCTTTGAAATTGCATATATGATCGCGGTTGAACTTTCAAGGAAGTCCTTTATGGTGTTGTGAAGCCTTCCTTTCATCACTATCTTCAATTTTGGAAGCAGCCAATAGTTGCAGGGTGCAAGATCTGGCAAATAAGCAAGTTGTTTGAGCACAAAGATACATGTCTTAGCCAAAAAACCGCGGACATTTTTAGACTTTTGGACTGGGCATTGTCATGCAGAATTGACCAGTGCCTTGTTCTCAATATTCCATCAACACAACTAATCTTGACCAAAATCAGTTTAAAGCATTTAAATAAAGTTCTGAGTTAACAATTTGACCTTCCGGCACGAACTCTCTATGGTTCCCTTGGAATTGAAAAATAGTCAGCAATGTCTTCATATTTTTTGGCATGCGAACTTTCGTCAGATTTTTCTTTTTCAGGCTCAACTATTCTATACTTCGTTAGTGGTTCACATTGGAAATATGAAGTCTCGTCACCTGCCACAGTTTCTTATAAAATTTGGGTCCATTTCAGCACTATCAGTCATGTCATTGCCTGAAATCGGAAACAGAACTTGACATGGGCTTGCTGCTCCACTGCCATTTGCCTACGAGCCCCAACACCAAACTGTCCCTTTCATGTTGTGACACAACTTACTGCAAATGACACTGTAACATTATGAATGGCAATAGTAGAAATTCCAAGCTTTATAACAATATCATTCACAAACAGATAAAGAGGCAGTATAAATCTTAAAAAATCAGTCGCACCAGAACTCGGACAGACTGTGTATTCTTTATGACAACGTTGCATGCTACTTTCTTTTGCTATCTGTTACCTAATTAATACCAATATCATTATGAATATTTCGTTGCATTAATTACATTTTCTAAAATCACACAATTTTACTTGTCTTCCTTTTAACATATACCATTTTAACAAACAACACTCTTACTTGTTTGTCTCCCCTGAATTCAGTGGGTGAAAACTAGAATGGTATTAGCAACATTTTATAAATTCTGAGAAAACTATTGAATTAAATATCACTGTAAAATAGTGTTACTTTGTTTCATTATTAGAACCATGGCATTTCATTTGTTCATTACCATGAATTTACATCGGGATTGAAATGTAGCCTTCTATGAACACATTTTTCTCAGAATTTATAAAATGTCACTTATACTATTCTAATTTCCACCCATTCAATTGATACTTCATGGGATCATTCTATGCCTACCAATGTAGTTTATAATACAGAAAAATAGATTAGCAGAACAACTAAATTTCAAAGCCCAAATTTCTCAACTATCTGATACACTGGTCATGTTTTAAAAAGTGGTTTGTAACTAAACTACTGCAAATTTCAGTTGCCAAATCCAATGTTTTGTGTATGTGGATAATACAAACCTGCTCCTGAGTGGGAATAAGGGTCTCATTGTCAAGTGCATTTGCCACAAGATAGGCAGCCAAACTTTTACGGCCATGATAGTCAAAGTATTCCATCAAGGGAGCATACTGCTGCAATTGTAGGACTGTCAACAAATTGTTGTAATTATCCACGGGGATTTTCATCAGTCTCATTAATTCTCGAGAAACAGGACTGGTGTAATCAACCCTGGAAAGAAAAATTAAAATATACATTACACAATATAACTGACTACAAGAGAGTAAATAAATAAAATTGTACTGATTACAAGAGAGAGTGTGTGTGTGTGTGTACACATTGTACTACACCTGCTTCAAACTTATATAACTTCACAACTTAATAACACATCTCTCTATATTTTGGTATGTTTACTCTCATCCACCTTGTTATACATACCTATCCAAATTAAGCTTCTGGAAAATGTGTACTGTTGTAAGTAAAACTTTATCTACATAATCTACACGCATAGGATAACATTTTTGAGCTAAGTTGACTAATGAAACTTGCAGTGATACTACATCTTCCAGAGGCATTTCTTGGCGGCACTGTAGAACAAAACAAAGAAGGATCAAATTATTGTTTCTATTTCAATGATAATTAAATATATGAAATGACAAACATCCACCTGGATAATTGCAGCAACTTGATCTGAGAATACATCAAACAGTTTCACATCAGAAGGAATGCCTGATGAAGTATCATCAGCCCTCTGTGAGTAAGTAGCCAAACGGTCAATCAAAGATATTATTATATTCTTCACGTTGACTCCGACATTAAGTTCAGCACATGATTTAAGGAAAGTGTTGAGAGTTTGAAGATGAAATTCATCAGGAAAAACCTGCAAATATATAAAGGATGGATAAGCCAATCTCAATAGCCTAGTATAAAATGATCAACTTCAATTATGATCATACTGGATGAACTAACTTTCCAATCACAAGGAAGAATTGTCTATGTACCTGAATGATACACTCCATTAAATATTCCTGAGCAATGGCATCCCTACAGCTTACAACTTGCTCCAAGATACCTGGTAGCACAATCTATAAGAACAATTGTAACAAATGTTAAGCCTTAGAATAAATATACAAATATTCCAAAATAAATTGTGGTCTTTCAGTATTCAATACCGAAAGTATACACAGTATTTGATTATTTGGTACTGAAGTAGTGCAAGAATCATTCATCCCTATACTCCATTAATTTCAAACATATAATGCTAAAAAACATCAAAGGATAATGGGCACACAATCATTCTACACTTAATAATCTGTCATCAAATTCATTAAATTTTGTAAAAAATAAATCCTCATTATATAATTCTTCAAAAAACAAAACTTGAAAAGAGGATATCAATGATTCTCACACTTACCATATTTCTTCTACATACTAAGAGTAAGGTGTGTTTCTTAGGTATAGTTTTTGAAAATTCTTTCTCCACAATTACAGATAAGTGAATTGCCATCCAAATATTCAGTTTCAAGCAATAGCACTTAATTGGATGTTTACAAAAGGCAAATAAAGTCAAGACATAGTCCACAGATTCTCAAAACTCTGAGAATTATTAAGATTTACAAATTCAATATCATTCATTAATGATTTAAATCAGTTTTTTGTTTGTTGTTTTTTCATGAGTTTTAGTAACCCAAACTGCAACAATATACTGAAAGTGCTAAAGGCTGTCAGCTTAGTGCACTGGATACTTCATTGACAATTGTCTGTGACGGACTCTGGGGGATAATAAAAGTTTTCTGTCTTATCTATATATATATAATAAATAGATTCAACAGGCAATATTTTTTTCACCCAACGATTACTGATTACCTTCAAAAACAAGTGAATGACAAATTCAAGCCATGCAATACATGTTTTAAAAATAACTGTATGAATAAGTATCTTAACATATGTGTTGGGAATAAAATGAGACAACTGAAGTAGAATAATACACTGGAATGATTAAAATTAACCAAGATAAAAACAACAACAAAAAACAATCATATTATGGATTTAAATTTGATTTAAAAAAGAATTGATTTTTTTAAAACATAATTTTTAAAAATCCTACTTGAAAAGGAAGAACATCACTACTTTGAGGCAACAGTATATTTTCCATCAGACCTCTCCTGCATCAAAAAAACTGTTTTGAGTAAGAACACTGTAATAATTCATACCTTACGATATTTATCCAAGTTTACAGTTTCCAATTGGGAAAGGCGAACTAGATTTGTTCCAACCAGAATACGTAATTCCTCACGTTCTCTCTCTCGCCTTTCTCTCTCACGGGAATGACCCTGATGCTGCATTCGCACCCATAATTTATTCATTTCAGCAAAGTTCATCAATACAAAATCTATTGAATCACGAACCTGTCGGCAAAATTAATAAATCATTATTGTAATTCGCACTATTAAATCATCTTTATCCATGGCCTTTCTATATTATACTTCCCAAAAAGAGCAATTTTATGTTCAATTTTGAGTACAGCTTGGACATCAATTAATCTATTAAGAATCTGTATGAAAGTAATATCAAAGAATTTGTTTGCACTGAATGTAATTTCTTATCTTCTTACTTACAGTTCCTTCACTCTCATTTTCTGCTTCTGCGACATCTGGTAACACATTACGTGTGCACTGTAGCAAGTAGTTGCGCAGAAACAGACCTCGCAAAGGGTGTTGAACACCTCTGCACATCTCTACTAAATCTTTGAGCAGATCACGTTTTAGACATGGATTTGTTTTGATGTATACCAAACCAACAGTGATAAGAAGATACCTGTCAATTCAATACATGTTAAAAGATTTATTTAAAATAAATTACTTAGAATCCTATGCAACTTTTGTATCAAATTAAAACATGATAAAAAAATTAAAGACTAAAAATAATTCAATGAAAATAATTTGAAAAAATACATTTTTAGATGGTCATAAAAAAACTTTAAGAAAAATAATATGTTTAAATTTGATGTTATTAGGACACCTTATTTCACCTGAAATTATGAAAACCCTTTTGAGACAATAGTAAATGTTGCAAAAATTACCAGTTTACCTAAACATTTTTTCCTAAGATTACACAATCTATAAATACATTGATAACTATAAGAATTAACACAGAACTTACAATCTAGGTACAATGTTTCCAGCATACTGGACCAATTCATAAAGGTCTGTAACTTTTCGACCTTTCTGAAATTCATCCAATAAGTAGAGTTCTAGATGACGTAACTCATCTGTAATTGCCATATCTGATATAACGTTAAGGAAAAGATTCAATAATGGAATTACAAAAAATGAACACTATATCCTTTAAATAACAATTCTTCCTATTTTCAGTATCATCTTAATATAACACAATTCTTTTTATATAACCTTTCCACCGTAATATTATAAACAATTTTCATTCACTGATAAGTTGTCTGCTTTGTATTGTGTGCGTTCCATAATGGTTTTGTAATATTGCTTATAATATATAATTTGGTTGATCGGTAAAGTGCAACTTGAGGAAGTTGTTCAAAATGCACTGCTCAAGCAGACACATTAGGAGGTTTTGAGGGAACCCTTTTATGATCAGGGAGTAGTATTGTATCTGCTGCATACTTTGTTTAGCATTTTGAAAATTTTAAAACAGGTGTTTATTAAATGAAATGTAATGAGACATAAGAACAGATGTAATTGGACCACATGAAAATGACAAAATAAGTGCTTTCCTGAAACAAATAAAATATATCCATATTTACCATCCATCAGATTTACAAAGAGTTTTCGTAAATGTATTTTTGTATAATATGAGTTTGAATCAACCTGGATAGCCAAGGTTGCCAAGGCTGAAGAAGTGTAGCTGCCTTGTGCCTGAAGGAGCATTTGTATGTGTCTGTATACCAGTTACTATTAATGTTACTGAAGGTGATCACTGTATGACAGTAGTAGTTAAAAAGCAACCCTAAATAAGTAAAAGAAAAGCGCTAAAAAATAATATCAACAAAAGAAATTTAATGTATGTTTAGCATAGACTCAAGGCCCAAAGCCCCGAGTCCCAGCCTGAACTTGAAAATGCGTAGCAATGCATCAACTTAACCACAAAAGTAATTTGACGTAAAAAGCAAGGGAAAGTGTGACAAGCAAGTGAAGTTTTGTAGATAATTCACAACATGATACAGAACCACAAGTTAGTATAGGGTTTTTGTCCCAAAGACCCAAGAATATAATATGCAAGTTTTATTACTTTCCATAATTTTACATCAGGAGATGCCTATTCCCTTCCTTTCCCCCTTGCACCTTCTGAACCGTCCTATCAAGCATATGTTATATTGACTATATTTCTGAACCTTTATTGCAGAAACTACTTTACTTACTACTTCGAAATTTTTCCAGTGAATTTTATAACTATTCATTTAATATACTGAAGCAGAATTTTGTCATTAGGATGTCATAAAACAGTTTTTCAGAATTTAACAAAAATTGAAAATCATTTTAAAGATTAGACACATATTAATCCACAATTCACACAATTTTGCAATCTATCTCATTATTTTGGTTAAATGGCTCTGTCATGCTCACATTAATCTATCTTGAAAATTTCACTTTTTTATCTTAAATAGTTTCTGAGAAAATACGTCATATCTTCATTATTCCAACAAACAAGGTATACTTCCCTAAAACATTGTACTTCTAACCTCACAAACATACACAGCAGAAGTAAACAAACCAATGTTTGTGTACAAAACTATAAGAATAAAGAAGTTACCATTGTGAAAGTTGCTCCAATATCAAGAACAGAACCTGTTCTAAGAGTCTATATAAGTCACAATCATCTAGATAATTAGGCTGACTGGATAATAAAAAATCCACAGACTAACAAACGAGACACACCCTCGACCTACTGGAGAGAGACAGAACATTAAAAAAATCCACTTTATATCAAATTGTACAATAAAAGACTTACCACTGTCTTCAGGAAAGTCTAAATAATTTAACAAACCTAAGTTTCAAAGATGTCAAAATTTTCATTATTTCGCTGACGGACACCCCTTAACCTCCCAATCACTAGTTTTTACGGCAGTGTGGTCCAACCTTTAGTTACACGAAGGCCAACCAAACATTCGTACAAGAAAGTGCAGGCCAAAGACATTACGAAAGAAAACAAAGTATATACTCACTAGTACAATATGTCACTTTATTTCACAATCAAGAAATCAATGTGATGATTTTGACCCAAATTTATTAATATCCACTATTAGTTCAGTCATGCAAAGTCTCAAGGTCGGTTCCATTGATGCCCTTTCAATGAGATTTTCCATTTTATATTTAATTTGTTTTCAATGAGAAAAAATGATTGTTTCACTGTGCCTGTTTTGCACAAATATGATTTATTTTGTTTGTTGTCGTTTAAACCTAAAACAATAAGAGGAATACTCAATTTTTCCCCTCTTACCATTCAATTAATATTTTTTATCCTGTAAGAAAAGCAAGTGCCAATAAAATGTATGAAGACTGCACGAGGTTCACGGTTCGGACCACACTGCTAGACATTTATCAAACATAAATGAAAATCCAAGAGATAAAGATCCAATAAAAGAAAATCCAATGAGATTGCATCCACATTACAAAAGAACAAAAATAATGCACTTCTAAGATGTAACTGTAAGGATACAGAGTTCGTAATAACTTTTTGGTGAAAGCATTGAAGTACGAAGCTCGCCCAACATTGTAGATGCATGTTTGAGGCCATCCATCAGTTTTGCCTTGTCCAGGCATCGCTTCATCTGAAAGGCTTGTGACTTAACAATGTTGAGAGCTTCATCTAGAAGCTTCTCCTGCTCCTCAACTGGTGATAATTGCGGCGTCATTGGCTAAAAACATACATCACAAGAAGTAAGTTTAATGGTAAATACACAATATATGTTTTCTTTTGTGTAATGTTCTTAAATAGTAAGTACTTTTTCGAAACGTATAATAAAAGTATTTGTATACTGTAAGAATAAGAAATATGACAAGATAATTCCTATCAATAAAAAGACATTAAATAAAGCTGCAGATTTCAAACCAATTTGTTTCCTTTCCTTGACTGCCTTTTCAATTAAGTATTAACTAACACATTACATTAGTCCTTTGGGTCATTAAATTAAATTCACAAGAGATGAAAGGCGGGATGCAAAGAAAATAATGTCAGACGGTCTGTAGCTTTCAAATCACAAAATGTAACATACACAAAAGCTGGTAAGTGACTGCACGGGAGTCTATATCCTTTCCAAAGAACGAGTCCCCTGCAGTTAAATATCATCACTTCATTGTGAGATTACATTAGGGTGGTGCGTTAACCCCGGCAATAGTTACGAAAGAATACCTAACCTCCCCAAAACGGAATTCAGTGCAGATGCTCTTCAACCCCCACCGTTCAAGAATCGTTGAATGAACAACACGAAGTCTCCTCTCACACTTGCAATCACACAATGCCACAATTCAGGAGTAGTATTACATAATTAGCTTATGCTCAAAATTACGTACCATTTTCTTCCCATAAACACCGACTTTAACTTATGACGTTTCCAACATGGATGCTGGGCGTATGGTGGCAGTAACACACAGGGTAGCCAAATTTCCTTGTTGCGAATCCTATGGACTGCCAACAGCACTTTAGAATACACGGCGGGAAATTACTTATCGATAGGCTCGTGTTTGCATTTGAAAAGGTTAGTAGCAGAATAATAATGATAAAGAATGTTAAAACAGTTTAAATTTACAACATAATCTTGGAATTTTACTGTAAAATAAATAATAAAGCAAAATGAAATGTTCGCCTTCCATCTTTGGGACTATTATTAGCATTATTATAACTGGCACCTAATTAATTAGTTGGGGGCCGTCCATAAATTACGTATCGCATATTTGGAGTATTTTGAATACCCGTTCTCTCCCCAGTAACGCACCTGTAACGGGTGTTTGACCCGCCTAAATGATTATGTACCCCTTAAGAAAACACCCTCTCCATTCACAATAAGTAAAAATAAATCAAAGTAAAAACAAATTTTATTAATTTTGTTTGTTCTACACATTAAAATTTTTGGGAATTATTGCAAGAATTACTTGACGATATTTACTGCACCTAACAATAAAATTAAGAACTTGGCGAAGGAAGGACGCGTAGGCGAGCAAATTTCTTACAAGCCGTGCACAAACCGTCGTGGATGACGCATGGGCAAGAGTCTACTGCGCCAATTTAATTAAATATAGTATCTTCTATAGATATGTAGGATCACAGAACATTAAAGAACAAATTTTTATAGAACAAATTTAGATCGCTTAGAGAACAATTTGAAATATTTCTTGGTAATCTAACAAATTCAATCAATATAACATCGTTAAATTATATTTAAATTCATTGTAACAATTTATGCACAACGTTTTAATGAATTTATTATTTTAAAATTTAATTTGTTAATATTTTTATGTTTTAGTCCCGTGAAGAGACTGATAAAAAGGAATTATTTCAGAAAAATTTTCTATTACTTTTAGTAATGTTTAATATTTAAAAAGTTCAGAAAATAAATATCAGCACTACGTTTCACTAAACTAACCCCGCCTACACCTTCGTAAAACCGCCTTAGGTGGCTCAGGGTATCAACTGATGTCCCTGCAGTGACTCTGACCGGGTAGTCCTAGGGTTAGAATTCCGACGGTGGCAGGATTTTCGACACTTGCTACAAAGATCGAGTTCAGCCGCTCCCTGCAAGAGAATTCTAGCGACCGGCTGCTCTGATCGGTAGTTTTCCGCGGTTTCTCCGATCAACACCAGGCGAATGCTGGAGCAGTAACCCAACATGGGGCCATGGACCGCGCGTGTTCTTTCGTTCCTCTTTCTTGTCCTAGCCTCACCCCTAGCTCACACTTACACGCGCCACACTACCCCACATGCCGGGAGACCAGTCGGGAGCTTAGAGCTTGTCCCGGGTGGGGCCGTTCCCTATTAGTGGAATATACCTGTTTTGGGAAAAAACCCGACTCGTAAGTCGGTGCCGGATCTCGCAATTCAGCGGAGAAAGGTCACCGCCACTTCCCACGATAAAAGCATACACTGTACTTATGGGAATAATGAGCTTAGCTATAAATAACTAACCATCACTAATCAATCAAAACCTCCTACGTAACGCTGCCTCAAACCCCTCTCCCTCTTTGGCGTTACATAATTTATAGTCGACCCCTTTCCTGATAATTCTAATTGCTGTATCAACCAGTGTCGGATTCATTTTCGAGGGCCCAAGCTGAAATATTTTTCAGGCCCTCTTTTTAGTGTCAACAATAATATTTTTGAGATTGGACTTTTTTATTCAAAATTTATTAAATAAATAAAACATGCCATCAAATAATAATTTTACTCAAATTTTAAATTTAAAAATTGATAGTTTATAAAAGAATAGTATACATTCAAAATTATATCTTTTTATTTTTTAGAAAATTTGCCTTTTCTTTATAATTTGTTGGATTCTTTCTTGGATTCTGAGGCCCTAAGCTATAGCTTATTTAGCTTAACGGTAATTCCGCCACTGGTTGTGAAATATTGGCTCTAAATTTTAGTAATTCGAAACTATTCTACCTGAAAATTAACAATCTTTCAATTGAAACCATTAAAATCTAAATTAAGGAAAATATGGAAAATGATTAACAAAATAATTTGGTTAGATGAAATCTAACTCAGGATTAATTGTCCTATTTTAGGACAAAAATTTAGTTCTCTCTCATTGGTAGATCCTCTCTTCGTATTACCAAAACTCTAGCTCAACACCAGGCGTTGTCCGGATATATTTATTATTCACGACTCCCGAATTTAAATAGATACACGTATTTTGTCAAATTCATTAGTCCACGTCACGGAAAAACATCTTTTGAGTTTAAAGCATGTAATAAATGTTTTGAATTATATAAAGCAAAAAGAACCACTCCTTTAGCGACTCAATCTTTTGGGAAACATGGCAATGACCGGACGATTTTGCGTAAGAGGAGTTCATTGCAGATTGTAGGAGAAATAATCTCAATCGTTGCCTGGCAATGGGTGCTGTTTGTCCTTCTGTGAAATAAACAGCGTCAAATTCTTGTATTTAATGTCTAAACGGAGAGAACAGAAGCAATGTCGAACAGCGAAAGTCCAGACAAGCTCGAAGATGAACTGGAGGACATGTTCGCTCTCCTGGACCAACTGCAGACTTTCAAGACCAAGGGGAACATATACAGAGATTGTTCGGATGGCGGTGAGTTAAAAACATTCATAGCCAGTTCAGGTAGTACCGTACGTCAAACGGTATAGAAATAGTGTGCGTCTGTAAATTGTCTAGCCTGAAATAGCTTCCGATCAGCTGACCACCGAGAAATTTTTGTAAATAAAAATAATAATATTTATCTCTTAAAGGTTTAAAATTTTATTTTAATTCGATTGCAGATACATTACTTGCATATGCTCACGTTGTATTAATTTAAATTTTCCTCTTCCGTTTCCTATTGCAGGAACTATTGCAGAACTATTGCAAGGTTGAACTATCGTCCGTTGAGTGTCACTCACTTCAGACCAGTATTTAATATTTCTATGTATTGCTAGTAACTGCTAGAGAAAATATAGAGGTAGCGGTCATATTCACGGTACATTTCAGCCTCCAAATGCTCTCATTTGTTATTGTATCCGCGAAATTAAAATTAATAATTTATTTTTGACTGTGCCATAGATTTACCTTCAGCATTTGTAATTGTGTCTTGACCTAGAAAACGTTTTTGAAAAAATGAACCCCGAGTTAAATATATACATCAATATAAGACCCAACCGTGAAAGTCGGCGAAATTAGTTTCACATCCATGTTAACATTCTTTGAGAACTACCAGGTAGTGAAGGACAATTTGAAAAATTAAATATATTTTGTTTAAAAAAGGCCAAATCAGTTTATAAGTTTTAACTATAGTGTATCATAATTGCAAACGAAACGCTCTATCGAATCATAGCATGTAGAAGGAAAAGTAAATCAGAGAGTGTGTGTAAAGTGAACACTCCTCAAAGTTTCCATACATTTCAGGAGCGCTTCTGGATAGACCCCTTTGGATACTTTGTCCAGAGGGCTCTGCTTTCACCCATGGAATAGGAAAAATCTACATGAACTTATTTTTTAGAACAGATTTCAATGAAGAAAAAACGTATCATCAATATGGTTTTTTTGCAACTTTTTTCTTTTAATATTCGAATAAACGGAGTTCGTGAAAAATGGAACCAGCTCAATTTTTAAGCGTCTAATGCTCTATTCTAAGGAGAAATTCAAAGAAAACTAGTGGTGCTACAGAATGGCACAGACTTTCCCGTATTAAGTTTCTATTTCCTTGGGAATTGCCAGAAACTCGTGCCAGTTTGCCATCTATCGCCACTCAAAGTACTTTTTGAAAAAAAAATTTTAAATTTAATTTTTAGGTTTCCTAATAATAGAACGGAAATATTACTTAAAGAATATTAAAGAGCAGTAAAACCTCGTCCTAAATTGCAATTTTCTTCGAAAAATTTGGAGCCGTTTTTCAAAAAATGGCGTTTAAGCGCTATTAAAAATGCAAAATTTGGAGCTCTTTCTCGCAGAAAATTTTTGAGTTTTCGAAACACTTCATCTGAAGTCATTTGAAATACTTACACTTACAAATACAATAATGTTTACAAATTGCTGGTAATGTGCATATTAAAGATGGGAGAGCTCTTTAAAAAATACATTAATGTAATTTTTGCAAAAACAAAAAATACCCAAAATTAAACTTTACGAAATATTAAAGAGTGCAATTAGCACTATCCATTCGAAAAGTTTGAAGAAAAAATTTGGAGCCATTTATGACAAAATGGCGTTTGAACGTATCTGAAAATGCAGAATTTTGAGCTAGTTTTCACAGAAAACGGTTGAGTTCTCGAAAAACTTTACTTGACATTATTTAAAGCACATGCACTCATAAATATAATAATGTGAACAAATCGCCGCTAATGTAAATTTTAACGACGTGAGAGACAAGTAAAAAAATTACCTTTTCGTAAAAATCGTTTCTCACTATTCCGTAGCGAGAAAGAAAAATCGTTTCCACGATACACTGTTGAAGCGATCGCTTAGTTGAGGTGGCCGCCTGAGCAGGTTGTACCGTTGGCAGTGCTGGTAGCGCGGTTGGTGCACGCCCTGGCGCCGCGACTCGTCAACCTGCACAGCTACACCCCAGCCAGCGGCCGCGCGGCGAAGCTGGCCAACTGGACCCTGTTCGAAAGCAAGGTGAGTGGCAATGGCGCGAATGATCGTGTTCTCTCATCCACCGTTGCACAGGGCTTTGGGTAAGGGATTACTCGAAGTAATCAGGAAGTCATTAACTGGCACCCGCGTAACAAACCCATCAAACACCTAGAATTATTCATGGATACACAATTAAACTGGAAACAGCATATAAATAATAAAATAATACAGGCTAAAGCAAGTAAACGTCAACAAGTAAGTCCAATAATAAACAGGTCAGCAAAATTTATCATAGCTCGATCTACATTTAAATCCATTATTAGACTGCTCTTTTTATTATGTTTGTCCGGTTTGGATAAATGCCGCAAGATCAAACAAAAAACTACAGATTCTTCAAAATCAATTTCTCTGTACAATTACAAATACACCACTGTTTAGTGCCAACCAACAGCTGAACAATGAATTTCAACTCGAAACAATAGAATACCACATCACGTATCTCTTCACACAGGTTTACCATAACGTACCTCAAATCACAAGAATGTGCACTCTCCGATTAGGCAGAAATCTCACTCCGTATAAAAAATAAATTTCCATTCTCTTACTTTCCTTACAAAGATCTCCGAAATGTGACTCCCCTAGTTCTCCCCATTAGGAATTCCTCCCCATAAAATGTAATTTTTAGAATTAAGTTACTAGGGTTAAGTTTATTATAAGCTAACAATACACATGTTGAGTGTGAACTGAAACTTTGTAAAATCTGAAAATGTTTATAATAAATAAAGAAAAGGGGTTTTGGGTAAAACCGTTAAGGCGGATCGATTTACGTTGCGGGCTTTTAAATGTGGCATAAATATTCAGTTTGCTTTATCCAAAAATGATTTTTTTAATAATTTTTGTAAATGAGCAATGAAAATGTGGAATTACCGTGTTATACAGAAGTAAATATGTGAAATACATTTAACGGCATTATCAATTAATATATTTATTTATTTACCCTATTTCTAAACATATGATCAATAAATGTAAAATTATATATCTTTAACGATGTTGAAAAAATGAAAACTAAAAATGATATTTACTGAAATTATATTTATTAACAAAATTTGTTACAGGTTTTTGTTTACTTTTCCGGAACTATTAAATAAATAGAAACAAAATATAAGCCTGGAAGATATCAAAATTACAAAACATAATACATTTCTAATACCCTGTGCATACCTAATCACTTAAGTGACATTTTTGGCACCGAAATTTGTTGAAATGTAAGAACGCATTAAATTTCCTGCTAGAATTTGCTCCCAAACCTACAGCTCGATTCCACATGTAGCCTCGGACAGTAGGATACTTTCGAACTGCCTTCCCGTACTTTATTGGCTGCCCTGTTTTATTAGAGATGATGCAGACAACATGGCCAGCTCTACCCACGGTAGCTTTCTCTTCTCAGAGGCAGTTGGAGAATGTAGCAATAGAGCCATAGATTACATTCAAGGGGAATGGTTTTCTCATAGGTGTGTCTACGGATGACCGAGCACCCCTCTTAATTAGCTGAAATTATTATTTCACGATTTTAAAAAACAATTGTAAAAATTTTAAAACTGCAATACTACATCTGAAGGGATTAGTATCAGATTATCCTAAGCCATATTTTGGTTATGTTTATCTAATCGCAAAATGAGATATTACTATCTTTATCGCTATCAACCTTCCAGTTTGTCTCTATTATTACATTGTGACATCAAATTCAATAATAATACAAGTTAATTTTATTAGAGATTCTTTTTATTTATATTGCAGCTATGTTACAGACACATTTTCCTTTATGTTATATTCCTTATTTCCTCAGTTTGATGCGAGATAGGACTGCGAGGCTTCATAGCCTTTCACGTACGTATATTTCCATCAGCATGCAATCGTGGAAAAAGTTTATTGAAAGTATAAATACAACAATTGTTAAAACGCGGGATATTTATATCATAAAATTACAAGAGAATTTGTGTGATTTTGTGAACGGGAAGTCGCTTAAACAAATTAAATTTACGTAATGCAATAATTAAAAATATGTAAAGTAATGAAATTGCGCTTTGTTCGTGTGTACTCTACGGAGCAAATATCAGTGTAGGATTTGGAGCAACACAATCTATTCCTTGTACCAGGAGTGCTTTCTATTTACTAATTTCCAATTCTCACTGTTGTCAGCAGATGAAACAAAATTAAATAACGTAGTCTTATATATAATATGATGAGTAGAGAGTATACATTTTATATTTGCTTAGCAATTTGGAGATGAAACTGTCATGGTGACATGGCCTATGTGCGTTTATTGAAGTGAACGAGATGATATCAGTGCCGACCAAAATAACTTTTAATGTAAATTACTCGGGGCCTTTAGGTTCATCGTGAACAATATACATAATAATACATATGCATAATGCAATATTTTTATTACGATGATAACTAGGGAGCGGATTTATATGATTTTGCATATTTTTCTCCGTTGCTCCAGGGCAGAGTTAACTGAAATATCTTGACATTAGTTTAGAATTGGATGCTACACAGAGTAATAATGTTAGTGCATATTTGTGCTTATTTGGCCGATTTCCTGTTGGTGCATAATCGTGTAATTATAGGCGCACATTTTGGATATTTCGTTTAAAAAGAGACTTATCTCTAAAATGTTTAATATTTTCACAGAATTATTTATTTGCGAGAGTTCATTAATTAGAAAGAGCTTGTCACAGTTTGCAATTTTTTTCTTTTCTATAGTTGATAAAATACTAGTGCAATTATAGGATATTTCTTGATATCTTATAATTTAGCTAGGCAGAAGAAAGGCAACAAGACATACAATGTACTTCGCTAAGATGCATAATTACTTCACTTACTTTCCTGCGAAGTAAGCTAGGTTATATTATGTTTGCCCAAAAATATATATTTTCATTCCAAGCGTGCTACTCCTGAATTTTCTCAAGAATGGTTTATACAGGAAATGCAATATTGTTAGTTTTAATTGCGTATTAAAGTGCATATTTCAGAATGTTTAGGTCATAAATTCCTATTTTTAAAAGCATGTTTCAAGATTTTTCAGGGCATAAAAATCCTCTCTCTAGTAACAACCGACCAATCAAAAGGAACAATGAAGAGAAATCGGTGAGGCTAGTTGCGAGTTACGACAGTCTTAGTGGATGCGTAGCATCTCAGCTGTAAACAAGATAATTTCGATGATGTTCGGTTCGGGTAACGGGATTTGTGTCATTTGTGAAGGTGGAGTTCTGAGGCGTAGTGAGTTATTCTTGACAAAATATCTAATCTACATGGAGACTCGGAGTTGGAGTGGACCTCGTTCTAGTGTGGCCGGGCATTTGGCAGCAGGGGCTTCAGCAATGCGGAAGCAGGCTATTGAAGGCTGTTTGGAAGGAAAGTGAGAGGGGAGATAGAGGCGGGGGAGAGAATGAGGAAGAGATTTACATAGCGATGGAACGAGAAATAGTAAATATTCCACGCTCGGCTAATGCAGCCAGGTTCTAGTTACAAAGATCAAAATGCCCGGTGACAGTCTTGCATTCGATTCACTACGCATACTTGCGTATGAAGCAGCTTTCATTTGCGTATTCTATATAGTAAGTGGTTCTCCGTTTACTGGCAAAAAATACCAGAAAATTGGACATCTCACTGACTTGGACAATTTTAAGGGCCCTCTAGTTATCCAGCAGACAGGTTTTACTGTAGTACTATTGTAGTTGAAGTGATCCAGCGTTGTTTGGGCTTTGATTTATTACAATCAATTACTAGAAAGAAAAATAAACATCCTTGGTGTAAAACGGAAGCAATTTTATTCACATCCATGCCTCCCGCAGGGAGGGAGGATCGTGTCTGCGTAGGTGGACACGATCTCTGATGGAGAGTTGTAGACGACCACCCGGACCCTTAGTTTCATGGCGGCACTCACGTCATTAGCTTCAAGGTTGAGGCAGTGAGAAGGCGACGCTAAGCTCCTGGTTACTGGACCCTGCCCACTAACTTGGGCCCCTGGCGCGTCGTCCTTTGGGAAGGATCGGGTGAAGGCGATTCTTCAGAAGGCTCTGGAATCCACTTGTTAAAGTCCGACTCGACTCTGATACTTCCCGTCAGGTTGCCCAGGTTCTGGCGTGTGAGGAGACGGGACGGGACTTCGAGCGGCTCTCGGCTTCGTCGTGGCAGTGGCCCGATACTCTGAGCAAAGAGGAGGGACTTGTTCAGGCTACACCACGTTTTAGAGAATTTTGTATTCATTGCAACTAAATTTGACCACTTTTTAGTTACCAGGGCCCTGTAATAAGTTTTTCTGCCGAAAATTTGCCGTTTTTCGCGCAGCATTACATAACTTCTTCTTTTCTCCTTAGCAAGAAAGTAAAAGTAGACGCGAAGACAAGCGGGGTGTAGAGTAAAGGCCCATTCACAATGCAGACGTAAACATAAGCGTAACGCATAGACATAAACTTAAACATAAGTGGTAGACTGAAGCATTCACAATGTACAACATAAGCATAAGCAAAGATTTTCTATTTTCTGTGGGCCATTCTAGTTACTATTGTTTGGATGTGAGAATCTATATTTTATATATATTGAAATTTTGTTTAAAGTTTGTATGTTTATTTAACATACATAACATATATAAACATGTACGTATGTACTGTGGCACAACTGCTCTTTACGAGCCAAGGCCTACCAGCGGTGTCTCGGCCTTGCGGCCGTGAGTTGGGTTAGGTTAGGTTAGGTATTTTAATTTCAATAAAAATTCAAACTCAATGGTACTACTATGTATATTACAACGAAACTAAACTACAAAAATATCGTACGCTACAAAACAACGCGGAAAAACGTCGGAAATCAACCAAGCAATTTGGAAAAACAAGTCTTTCGTTCGATCTATCGACTTCGATCCTATTTCGATACTCGATTTTGAGTTAAACGTACTGTGATTGGTTCATTTCTTATTTCTGACATAAGCATAAGCACAGAAGCTTGCAAGCTTTTAAGTTAACGTCTTATGCGTTATGCTTATGCGAATGCATTGTGAATGAGTCCGCTTATAAACGTTGTCCTAACTTTTATGTTAACGCTATGCTTATGTTTACGTCTGCATTGTGAATGGGCCTTAAGAGCCTTTGTGGCCGTGGTCGCGGGCGCGCAGGTGCTGCGGCGCCTGGGGGTGCGGCTGGGCAGCGAGGCGATGGCGCGCCTGGTGGACGGCTGCCCCGGCGACCTCGAGAGCCTCCTGCGCCAGCTGCAGCCCGCCATCAAGCGCTTCCTCACCAGGCCGGACGAAAAGGTGCGCCAACGCATGCTGCTCTGCTCGTTAACATCACAGAAAGAGAGAGAGAGAGAGGAAGAGAGAGAAAGAGAGATAGAAAAGTGAGAGGGAAATAGGGACAGAGAAAGTGAGAGGAAGAAAGGGAAAGAGTGACAGAGAAAGAGAGGTTAAGAGAAGAGAAAGACACAAATAGAGAAAGAGAAAACAGTGAAAAAGAGAGGGAGAGACAGAAAGGAGGGAGGAATGCATGTTTTAATCGCGAGAGGTGGCGATGGTCTTCCTCCGCTGGATGGCGAGAGCCGGCGCCGACCTATCCGTCGGCTTGTGAGGTTTTCCCGAATCAGGTTTCTCCCACCAGCGGGGCACCGCCCCAGCCGGGACAAGCTCTAAAGGCTGCTCTACAATAGCCCGCGAACTGGGAACCCCTCCCACAAAGTATTTTTTTTTATGTTTCGTTTAAGTACATTGGAGTTTTTTGTTTATTGATTAAATTTTCATTAGTTGTATTTCCATAAGTTCTTAGTAGTTTTTTGCATTTTTTCAGTTCTGATGAATTATTTCTTTAATTAATATTCTTTCGTTAAGTATTCATTATTAATACTACCACACGCAAAAGACTGACAGATGGCAAAGCAAAGAGTAACAGAGTAGCGCAGGATAGAAGTGCTTTGGTTTCGGCGACCCTTTCCTGAAGTACTCGTTTCTGCCGCTACAGGTTCATAGCGCTATTCCTCTTCCCGTTGGCGTTTATTGTGAAGCGCACGTACCTCGCGTTCCCGTTCCCGTCCTCGCCTTAGCGTTGCCGTTCCCGTTCGCAGGCTATTGTAGAGCAGCCTTAAGTCCCCCACCGGTCTCCCGGCATGTAGTGTAGTGCATGTTAGAGTGTGTGTGTAAGTAAAGAGTGAGGATCGGACAAGGAAGCGGAAGGAAATATCGCGCATGGTCCGTGGCCCGTTTATTAGGGTTTTGCTCCGGCATTCGCCTGGTGTTGATGGGAGAAACCAGGGAAAACTATCGATCAAAGCAGCCAGCCGCTATAATTCGCCTCCAGACAGCGACTGAATTCGATCTAGCTATTCGGCTAGTGTCGAAAATCCTGCCACCGTCGGGACTAGAACCTAAAACCTCCTCAGGTCAGAGGCACCGCACTGTTGTTGAATGGACCCGGGGCATCGCGTGGGAGCGTAGTTGCGGCGCTGTGCGCAGGCGGCGCTGCAGGCGCAAGCGGACGCCGAGGCGCTGGCGCTGTTCGGGGTGCAGCCGCTGCCGGCGCCGCCGCCGCTGGACGGCGGGGGCGAGGCCGCGCCCGCAGCCACCATGGGCGGGGGCGGGGGCGGGGGCGGGGGCCTGGCGGGCGGCGTGGCGGTGACGGTGCCGCTGTCCGCCCTGCGCCGCGTGCGACGCGAGATGCAGAACAAGGAGGACGAGATCACCAAGCTCATCGCCAAGGTAAGGGCGCGGTGATAGATATATAGGGGTGTTCACTCCCAGTCTGAAACTGAAGCTTATGTGAGGCTGGTTCTCACACAGTTCTCGCATACAAGCGCTGCGATCTTTGGGTCTCATTTGGGCGAGGTCGTGATCCATTCGACAGCTCTGTGGCCAGCTGATTTCTAACTTCAAGATCAGTGATTTGTCGCTTCGCGGGGGTATTGGCAAAGTTTAGAGCGAACAGTTACGAAAAACGGGTTGGAAATGTTTTGTATAACTATGTAATAGCCACAGTTTAAGATGTAAATCTTACTCCGTGACCCAAACCGTTCGTGCGCGCCATACGGACAAGCGAGGTAACTAGCCTCAAACTGGCATCAGAAAAATGCCCCAAAGGTGGCTAGTTAACACATCTTACACCGTGGGTAAGAGCCACTGTGGGTGAGGGTTAGCTTACCAGCCTCTGAACCCCCAGTGCGCGAGCTGGTTCCCGGCCGAGATGCCCGAATTTTCGAAGGGCGGAAAATCCACAGTAACCATATCACACTTGTGGCATGGAAAAAAAAACCCTGGCGGTATGCCAGGCAAAATTAAATCCTTTCGACAAAATCCCGCCCTAACGAGATTTCACTTTCTCGCAACCTTAGGTAACGCATATTTCGAGTATTTTGAGTACCCCTTTTCCCTCCTGTAACGCACCTGTAACGCGCGCTTGAACCTCTTAAATAATGATGTAACGCTTGCGACAAGACCCGCCCGCACGCGCACACACACACGCACACACACGCACACACGCACACACACGCACACACACGCGCACACGCACACACACGCACGCACGCACGCGCGCGCACACACACATACACACACATACACACACACATGCACACACATACACACATACACACACATACACACACATACACACACATACATACACACATACACACACATACACACACACATACATACACACACACATACACACACACATACACACACATACACACACATACACACACATACACACACATACACACACACATACACACACATACACACACATACACACACATACACATACACACACACACTCAAACACATTTTTATTAGGTAAAAAAACTAAAAAGCAGTTACAATGAGTTGTACTAATTTTGTGATAAACTATATTAAAATTTATGATAAAATCAGAATTTGTTGACGTTGCTGACAATATAAACTTGCAATACTGCAACTGCAACTGACTGCATATAAATTTGCAAACTGCAACTGACAATATAAATTTTCTGATTGGCATCATCCCTAAAATGCTGTCACCCGGGGCGGACCGCCGCGCGCCTGCCACTCCCTAACTCGTGTGCAGGAGCAGCACCTGCACCGGCTGCTGGAGCTGCGCGAGCAGCGCCTGGAGGACCTGCAGGCGGAGGTGCAGCGCCTGCGCCACCGCCTCGACCCGGCCGCCGCGCCCGCGCCGCCCCCAGCCTTCCTGCGCCTCGCCTAGCGCCCAGCGCGCACGCACGCGCAAATAAATACGCGCTCGCGCTTTACTCAACTCTTGCGTATTTGCTTGTTATTGCCTTCGACACGGAGCTCGATAATCGCTGCGTGAATTACACTGAGCGAGGGGATCGTGGGGACGAGGGAAATACGACAACAGTTGAACGACGCTACACGATCTCCTATGGAGGGAAATATGAAAACAGTTGAATGACGCTACATAATTTCTTATGGAGGAAAGTATGAAAAGACAAATCGAGTCATCTGGTTGATTGATAATAAGTAAATCTGTATCATTAAAATTAGGTAAAAATAAAATCTTGTTTGCACCACGGGCGTTAACTGGTTCTAATGATCTCAGGCGACAAAAGGTCCTCGGGTCAAAGGTCCTCGAGCTTTTTGTTGGCACTCGATCATTACAACCCTTTTGCTTACCTTTGGTGCATGAATAACTATTTTATTTTTGAATCAAATTGAAAGTAGAATGACCCTCATCGGTCCATTTACGGACTTAAATAGCTAATGTTGAGATTAAAAATAATAAATCATTTAGCACAATGTAGCAAAATATTTGAACAACGTAATTTTAGTGAAATTAATTTCGATGTACTGTTAGTGACACGTCACAGTGCTGCCTTCCCAGTGTTTTTTCAAAAGGGCGTGAATAGAATTAAATTTTATTAAATTTTATACTGAATTCATTGACAAATTTCTGGGAAAGAAATATGGAACACTCTTAATCTCTACTGAAGTTAGGCTAAACATCGCACAAAAAATCATGTACAAAATAGGAAGGTATTCTTATTTGCTCTGTCCCAGTTCACAAGCAGTAGCAGTAGGAGTGACAATGACAATCACAAAAACAATAACAACATTAAAAAAAACTTATCCCAAAAAATAATGCTCGTTTGAATTCTCACATTCTCGTGTGCGTAACGACACAAAATCCCTTCGCGTGAGCTTTACACTGCGAGAATTGCGCGCGATCACACCCAGAGATCCAACAGAAGAATTCTTCCAAGGCGGTCAACCTTTCCACACTAAAAACTACACTCTTCAAATGCATATATTGAATCAATTAACCTTGTATCATACAATATAAATTCACCAAACATCCTAAATTATGCATTCAATAGTCAGAAGTTGACAGGACTTCTATATCTTCAACACCACGCGTAGTTTACAGTGGCATTTAGACCAAAACAGAAAACTGGTATTCCCTTCCGTTTCTCCAAGCTCACTAAGGCCTAATGCTTTGCGAAATCGTGGCACTTTCTGTGTATCGTTGTAGTACTAAAACGCACGGAGAATGACCGAGTGGTCTCAGTGCTTGTCTCATAGGAACGCATGGCAATTCGGATGGCTCGTCCATCGCAATGTTAAACGACCAAAAGCGAAATGTTACAAATCGGTGCGCTGCCTGGCTTGCAAATAGATTTGCAATATATTTTCTATATTGCTATTACATTGCTACTGCCATATAGCCATTGTACAATAAAGGAATTAAGTTATTATTAATTCTTATTTCTTAAATTGACTGTCTCAAATATATATTGGACTATATGAAACTCTTATTCAATATTTTGATTTATTGACATTAAATTGAAAAGACATACTTCTCAGAAAAATCTGGGGGTTGTGCAATCATGCAACCAAAGTGAGCCGCCACTGCATCATCTGATAATTTGGTAACAGTTTAACTTTACGCAAAGCCTCCCGGCTAGTTCTTGGTCAGCGTGCTCACATTCCACTACGCAGCCCCGGGTTCGATTCTCTGTCGAGGCAAGACTATAGTGTGCGCTTTCTCAGTATATGTTGCTGTGTGACGATGAGAAAATTCACTTCTCAGATTGAGAAGACCGAAATACGGGGATGACTACGTGCTAACCACACGTACCCCTTAACCCAAGGCTGTGAGGCAGGGACGTCGCCAGTAGGCCTGAGCCCGTTCTCGGGCTGTCCCCCCGAGTACATATATACATACATACATTAACTTTACGTAGTACTGTAAGGTGACGCAAGCCTTCGAAGACAATAAATTGACAATGGATAAATAGACAATCAATTGATGCTAATAAAACAAGCGGTGGTGTTAACATATTTTAAAGACTTCAGGCTGATTCTAACTCGTGTATGGTGTTGTAGGTGGCCTCCGTGGAAAAGCTACAGTGTCGATATCAATCACTTGCGCAGGATTTATGTATTTAGAGGCGCGAAAGATGATGATCAAAATATGTACTCCTCTAATAATATTGAACTAAGTAATAAAATAAATACAAAATAATTATAATATTAAATTGAAAAATTTAATACATGTTAAAAATATTTTGACATTTTTATGAACTAATGTAAAATGTTTAAAAAATATTGGGATATCTATTAAGCGGGGGTGCTCCGCATGTTCTTAGAGTGCTTAGGCATTAACCCACCTCTGATCCCACACTTCCTTGTTAGTTGGAAGAAATTAAATACTGGTAAGCGGAGTAGAAATAATTATTTAAATAGTAAAACAATATTGCGGTATTCATTCATTTCATTACGTATTTCACGATTTCTTAACCATTTACAATACAGAACATCGAATACCTTATACAAAAGAATATCGAATGTTTTAATGTTAGACGGAGGCAAGACTACATACATCAGATTATTCCGATTTAAAAAAATCCCTTTATGATCAAATTAGTTATCGATTTAACGTCACAAATTCAAATCATGTTTGTCCCAAATGAAATGGAATTCTGACTCTAGTATTACAAGTATTGCTGAAAAATATGATTTCACTGATATGATGTGTAGGGTCTAACAAAGAGCATGGAGTACTTTCTCCGAGGCGAACGGCTTTTGAAATCTGTTAAACGGCTTGAAGAGCTTTAAATGGAAAGTGAGTCATACACTTCGAGAGCTGCGAAATACTACGCAGTCAACCCTCGATGATTTTGAAAGAACGACCTATCGAATGGTCACGAAAGTCTCTACTCGGATTTGTAAATGCGTAGTTTTACGGGTTGACTGAAACGCTCTCTGGAATATCTTTTTGAAGTGGTGGGGATATATCTTCTTGAATTGGTTGAGCTATAACTTCTTGAAGTGGTTGAGGTACATCTTCTTGAAGTGGTTGAGGTACATCTTCTTGAAGTGATTGAGGTACATCTTCTTGAAGTGGTTGAGGTACATCTTCTTGAAGTGGTTGAGGTACATCTTCTTGAAGTGGTTGAGGTACATCTTCTTGAAGTGGTTGAGGTACATCTTCTTGAAGTGGTTGAGGTACATCTTCTTGAAGTGGTTGAGGTACATCTTCTTGAAGTGGTTGAGGTACATCTTCTTGAAGTGGTTGAGGTACATCTTCTTGAAGTGGTTGAGGTACATCTTCTTGAAGTGGTTGAGGTACATCTTCTTGAAGTGGTTGAGCTATAACTTCTTGAAGCGGTTGAGGTACATCTTCTTGAAGTGGTTGAGGTACATCTTCTTCAATTGGTTGAGCTATAACTTCTTGAAGTGGTTGAGGTACATCTTCTTCAATTGGTTGAGCTATAACTTCTTGAAGTGATTGAGGTACATCGTCTTCAATTGGTTGAGCTATAACTTCTTGAAGTGGTTGAGGTACATCTTCTTGAAGTGGTTGAGGTACATCTTCTTGAAGTGGTTGAGGTACATCTTCTTGAAGTGGTTGAGGTACATCTTCTTGAAGTGGTTGAGGTACATCTTCTTGAAGTGGTTGAGGTACCTCTTCTTGAAGTGGTTGAGGTACATCTTCTTGAAGTGGTTTATTTATGTCTTCTTGCAGTGGTTTAGGGGGCGAATTTATTTCTTTGCCGATGAATGGATGTTCGTTGGCTTGGAGCCCCATCAGTTGTTCACTCTTTTCCCATATAGCACGGGCGAGGTTTACGTCATATGCTGCTTTCGCCATACGCTTCTCCTAGACAGAAATACATGCACAATTACGTCATACCCCAATTGATCGCATGCTAGTTTATTGACGGTTAAAATTAAAACGTAGTCAATAATAGATATTAAAAAGGACGAGACAAGTGTGAAGATACGGCGTCTAGAGGACTACATGCACGTACGGAACGTACTATTTGTTCCCATCAGGGTTTCCGCATTTCATGTAACCGTAACCGTTTCCGGAAGGCTCCCACAGATACACACTTTGTCAGAAATGTCATTAAATCTAATGAAAATTACTGTATTGTACATACTTTGTGCCTTAAAAAGAGCTTAATACTTTTGTACATCAAATTTAATGCTTAAAAATCAGGTAGATTTAATATATAGAATATCTCGTTTCCTCTGCCTCTCATCATTCATATCATATATTCGTATATACCAGTCCATGAAGATCATTAATTCATTTCTTGACTATTGCATTACAATGTACACATTTACATTAACTTTAATGTGCGTTCATCATAATTACTTTTATGTACATTTCATTAAAGCAATACTGAAAGAAATGAAGAAATTTCCGTCAGTATAATTTCGCTCGAGTCCCGAAGACGCCGGATTTTCGACTTATGATGCAAAGCTGGAACGAATTCAGCCGCATTCTGGGGGAGAATTCTACTGGCCGGCTTCTCTCATCGGTAGTTTTCCCAGGATTCTCCGATAACAACTCCAGGGGGGGGCTGCCCCACCGAACTGGGTAGTGCATGTAAGAGTGTATATAAGCAAGGGGTGAGGGTAGAACAAGGAAGGGGAAGGAAAGGTTGCGCGAGGTCCATGGCCTGCTAATTTAGGCATTAGCCTAATAGTGATCGGAAAAAGCGTGGAAAAGTACCAATCAGAGCAACCAGCCGCTAGAATACTCCCCCAGGCAGCTGCTGAACTCGACCAAGCTATAGTGTCGAGAACCCTGCCTCTGTCGGGACTCGATCTCTAAAACCCACCGGTGAGAGGTACTGCAGCGTCGTCAGTTCACAGCCGTTCAGAATACGGCAACCACGAATGTGACTCCTACTGCAATGGAGAAGGCGATGTGCGTTCGTGCCTTTTGTCCGTCGAGTTGTCGCACAGATATTCAATTTCCCGGACGAGAAAATCCATCATGTATTCGGAGCGTATGCGGGCCCCTTTGGATATCCTTACCTTGCAATCGGAGAAGTAGCGGCCAGTGACTCCTTCCACCCTTTCGGACACTGCCAAGTAGATCGTAGTCTGTGCGCCTTCCTGAGGGGTCTGGAATCAAAGTCAGCTTGTCTTGTTGATCCTTACTTCTTGACACACATTTTTTAGAATGCTTCAGAAATATTTGTATAAAATTTGAGGCTTACGTATTTACGTGCTCGTTACTTGATTATCGCGTCATTATGCGTATTTTTCTGTTTTCTCACCCACAATTTAGAGTTTGAAATTGGATTCCAAGCTCTTTTCCTATGTAAAAATTAATGATTTACGAAGTGCGGAATGTTAGCACACGTATACTGGTGTTATAGAATACAGTAATATCTAAAACGGAACCTCTTTAAGCGGAAAACCTGCCATTCTGGACAAATCATCTCAGAACAGAACGATTTTATATGTAAATACGACCTCTATAAGCCGGAAACCCGTCTAACGCGGAAATGTAATGGTTTCTAGAGAACGTAAATAGATTACTACCTGCTAAAAAGGAATTTTTTTTAAATTTCCGACACTATCTTTGGAATCGCTTGGTGCGATGGGTCACATCATGAGAAAATAGAGTGATAATGGAATTCCAGAAATTCTGTCTCGTCTTTCTAGCGTAGCTGTCTTAGGGTTGGTAGGGTGTATACTTGAGTTTTTAATATTTGTTGCTTGGGGGCTTATCTTTACGATGGAATATCACCCTGTATTTCGCGTCGTTCTCGGTCGTGCCGCTAGGAGTCGAATGATAACGACTGTATCGAGCAGTGCTGGCGATCATGCGTCTCCTAGTGGCACAACCGAGAACGACGCGAAATACTGCGAGATATTCCATCGTGAAGACAAGCCCCATGCGCAAAAAAGAAAAAAGAACACCCACGTATATACCACAGAATTCAGTGACCGTTCGCAGTATAGTATAGGAGTGCTAGTGTGTCAAAATGTTTTTAGAGCAAAACGTACGTGTTCCTTCCGGACAGAAGAAAATGGATATGATTCAAGAACACCGAAAGAAACAATGTTCTGCAAAAGACCTAACTGCGAAATTCAATATGAATAAAACTCAAATGTATGACTTTTACAAAATTAGGACAGAATTGTAAACCAAAGGACAAAATTATATTGAAAATACTGTACTTAAGTTACATGGTGAAATTTTGACAAACCTATATAAGTCGGAAAACTGGCAATACTGACATTTTTTTAAGGAACCGTCAGGTTCCATTTAGATAGGTTTTACTGTATAACACATTGGTTAATAATACTGCACTGTGAATCCTTGTTATCTTTCAGTAGCCAATTAGGAAATCCACTTGACAATTTTGTGTGAGCCCTGTCATTTTCACGCCAAATCCTGTTGTGTCACCGAAGGGAGGGAGAAAAAGAGGAAGGTAAAGAGGAGAAGGAAAAAGAGAAAATATGAAAGAAGAGGAAAACAAAAAGAGCTTTGGACTTGACTAATACCGTGTATTTTGTATTCACTTTAAAAATCATAATTCCTCCTATTCTTATCTCTCGCCTATGAAACTTCAGCACTCCGTGGCTTGATAGCTACTAAGTTAAATAAGTTGTCGCATTCTGTATTGCAATTTTTGTGGCCAGTAAAATCTCAGATCAGATGGTTCGCAAGATTATTAAACTGTCTAAAAATCTATTCAATAAATAATTTTATTATTTGCATTCTTCGAGAAAAAGTAAGAGACATACCTTCATGAACATCCCATGCTCCGAAGTCGACAACCATTTCCATAGCAGCCGGTAAATTACGATAAACTTCTGTCTTCACAGCTCCTGGATGTAAACTGTTCACAGTTACTCCTGCAAGAAAACAAATAACATACATTAAGTTTTTTTTCAGTATTTCTGGAAATACACTCAAAGAAGACTGTTCTGAATAATTTTTCTTTACAAGTAGTATGCTTTTTTAATGAAACAATCGAAGAATGTGCCTTTTTAATTTTGTGATTTGAATTATAATGAAAATTGTTTTGAAACCCATTTTTCCAATGAACTCCTCAATTTTTTCATTGTCCACTCGCTCTCCACGTTTAATCTCATTCAATTTTATTAGCACTCAGGATTACAGAAGCCCTAAGCAGTAGTCGTTTGAGGGGTTTCCAAGTTCCAGAAAATCCCCAACAAACGATGACCAAAAACAAAATACAATTGAAAGTACCGTGTTATGACCATGGAGCTAGGAATTCAGGGAGACGGCATGATGTCGCAAACTTTAAGCCACCTGAAGCAACGATCTGCCATATTGCTGTGCCCAAAACATTTGTAGGCCTCCTCCTGTTGAGGCTTTTGTATCAGTTCGTCGTGGTTATTTGTGTGGTTTACTCCTGTACAAATCGTTCGGGGAAGGAGTGAATTACTTTTCTCATGAAAGTCGTTACAATACTATGTGGTTTGGAGAACACAGAAAAAATTGTAGATATTGGTTAATTTTCTTGTTTTTTCTCTTCATACAAAGGATACAAAGGAGGATAGGCACAGTAGATTAGTTGTGCAAAAAGACAGCTTGCTGCCTAGTACATACAGCAGGTTATGCTCCGTAAGAGGAAGAGGAAAGCAAGTTTCAGCAGCTTTTCTTCCACACCTAAGAGAAGTGAATTGTGAAAGAATAATTGACATCAATTGTACAACTGGCCCATTTACAAATTCCAAACTTTAGGGCACTGCTCTTAGGACTTCAGATGAGAGTACTCAATGATTACGTATGGAAATGGTGAAATAAAAAATAACAGTACAGTAAGACAATGTACTTTTATAAAATCATATAGTTGGTGCGGTAGTCAGACCTCGAATACTGTGAACAGTATTTCTGTTAATATTTCGTAATAATTTGTGCATTACATGCTCCTTGAAAATGTTAGCAGTGTTATGTTTTTATTTATTAGCATACGTTTTGGGAGATATCATGTGAAAAATCTCAAACACAGAAGAAGTACATTTAGTAATGTAGTATTCTTGAAGTTTTAGGTTTGAGATTATTTTGGTTTTTACGTACTGAAAGTACTTTACAGTGACCCCGCAATTTATAATAAAGATTATCTGTTTGAGTTATTATACTCTTCAATATACCGAAGATTATTAAATTTTATTGAAAAATGGGTCCTAACCATTTATTATCGTGTTTGACAGGCGCGTTTTGAGCACACGTAATATGGCGGACTGGCTTCACTTGCGGAATATGGGAGAGGTTGGCAATGCCACCTTCATGTAATTCATAGCTCCGTTGTTCTCACAATAAAATATTTGTTTTTAGCATTTGCATTTTTTGTTTCTAAATTCTTGAAAAGAAAGTTACTTTTTAAAAAAAATGATATATTTTAATAATTATTTTCCATGCATTATGTTCTATAGCAAGTTACTTACAAAGATAAAGAGTTTCTTTTAAATAATTTGTTTGCGTTTTCATTTTTGCAGGTTATTGATATTCTTTAATACTTTTGTTGTCTTACCTGTGCCACTCAGTCGCCGAGCTAATTCATTTGAAATGAGAACGTTCGCCAGTTTAGTGATCGCATATATCTGAGTGTCACCGATCTTTTTGGCGACATCGTATTCCAGTTGCTCGGGTTTTAGTTTGGCGTACTCATGTGCCACTGAAGACACGAAAATGATCCTGGATGGGGCAGACTTCTTGAGGCAGCTCAACCAACAGCAGCGTGAAGAGGAAGGGTCCGAAGTGGTTCACCTGAAAAAAAAATCGGGTCTTATCTCCTATCCCTCCACGCACGCATTGAAAGAAACAAAAATGATCCTGGAGGGCGCAGACTTCTTGAGGAGCTCAACCAACAGCAGCGTGAAGAAGGGTCCGAAGTGGTTCACCTGCGCAGAAATGTTTGGTGCACATCTTTATTGATTGCACTTCACGAAATGGAAGTAAGTTATAATCTTTTGCTGGTACCGCCAAAAGCAAATGTCTGACTCATTGTATCGTAGGGAAACGGATTAAGATTCTGACAGAATTGAATGTATAATATAAACTTGAACTAATGACATCATATCATCTAGATTTACAAAGTATAAGCGAAACGGAGAAGATATTGATAGTGGTATCTGAGAGGATACTTTGGAGAAGGTAATACTTGAAGTTTAAATTATTTCGTTAAGTACTACGTATAAAATGTTTTTGAAGTAAACTCTCTAAATCCTAATTTTTAAATCTTGTAACATCCCTATACAGTATTTGAGAAACTGAGTGTGCGTATGTGCGGATTCGTCACTCACGGCTAGACCACTTCCCATACACCCATTGAGACATATGACCTGTAGTTCGACACTGTCTGGGTGTTCTGATGGGGAACTGATAATTTGTTTTCGGATCCGGCCATAATATTTAAAGAAATTTCCAAAAACGTGTTTTGCGTGTTTTGGCGCTGCGAATCATTGTGAGTAGCGCTGGGAAATATATCAACGCCACCTAAATAGATCTATGTAGCTGACGTTGATTAAACGCCAGTACCCAAAGGAATTTTTAGCTCAATACGCCGTAATTTTTGTTCACAACGTTGTCAACACTGATGATAATCTTAGTAAAGTGAAGTTAATTTGAACAAGTGAATCGCACTGCGTATTTACTTTTAATCTTTATCCGTAGGCCTAATACCATATTTTAAGAAATAAATTTGCAAAATCCTACGAACAGTACTGCCTGGAAATTTATTAAATTTGATGAATTTCAAGTGAATACGGAGAAAATTAAATTGTGAGTAATATTAGAGAATGAATTAACGTTCTTACATTCGACTTCTCACTTTTACGTTCCTAAGTGTACAAATAACGATTTTCAAATGAATTTGACCCAGAATTTATTCTATTAAACGTAACTAACACCTTGTTCACATAAACGTACAAAAGAGTCGTTTTATATGTTTTATATACATTTTTATACAAAATGTTTAATAGAGAAATTGAAGAAGTAAAAGTGAACACAAATTAGACTGAGTTTGTGGAGATTTAATCTCTTCAAAAATTAGGGGAGAAAAATATGGAAGTGTGAAGTAAATACCGGGAAGAATCAAATGTAATTGTAGAAGATTTTTGCCACACAATTTTCGAAAGTAATTGAGAATGATCTTATATTACGATTAGAGACTAACCCAGAAGAACAGCTTACAGGATATCTTTGTGTATTCATTGTGCCTATTAGCAAAAATATTTAAAAGATGTAGCTGTACTAAACCAACTATTCGCATCATCGATACCTGCAAGTATCTTTTACGGCGATTATAATTTTGAAATTGCAATATTACCCGTTCATATCCCGTACAGAGGTAACATACAAGGTCATTGGATGTGGGGAATTTTAATAGGTCCTCGCCGTATCTCACGTCCCAGCGGGTGAGGAACTACCGCCACTTCTAGGAATGCACTAAATTTTTCCATTCTAGTCTTTCTTCCCATTCTATGGGATCGGTGGTAATGGAGGAGGGCAAAGTTGTTTTATTTTTTTTTTAATTTTCCGCACATTCCATTTTTATCATGATTTGGCGACGTTTGTGCGGCCTGATACCCTTCCTTTCGGGAAACACATGGGACACGCAAGAACATTACACATACGGAGTACGCAATACTCACGAATACTCGCACAATCAGGAAACACACACAACCATGCCCGATGCGGGATTCGAACCCACGTCCTTCGATCCGAGACCGCTACGGCACTACTACCTACCGTTCTCGGCTACCAGGATCGGCGTAACATGCACTACATTTGCGGGATTAAAAAGACGGGCCAATGCATGTCTGCCGCTGCGGGCTCACCTGGAGGCCGGTGTGCAGGCCGTCGGCCGTCTTGGCGTTGCTGAGGAAGGCCGCCCCCGCGTTGTTGATGAGGACGTCGAGCCTGGGCTCCGTGGCGAGGACGTGCGCGGCGCACGCGCGGACGGACTGCAGCGACTCCAGGTCCAGCGCCAGCAGCGCCACCGTCGCGTCCTTGGTGGCCACGCGTTGCACCTCCTCTGCGCACACGCCAACCAACGCGCTCTCAACCTAAGGCCCCTTCGGCAGCGCTTCCGAGAGGCGATTATGTTGGTAAAACAGTTTGTTTATTCCAACGATGCTAGAAAATACTACGTAGTGGCTGACTCGATGGTTTCAGCGCTGTTGGTGGACGCTCGACGAACTAGAGGCCGCCATCATATCTGTAGGCAAAATATGAGTTGGGCCTGATGATGGCGTGAAAAACTTGTACTGAATCGACATGTTGTTCATATCAGATCTCATTTATATATTGGTGTTTTATTGTTTATCTGCTTTTTAATTATTTTAGTGGTTATAGTAATAATATTCATAATGCTTTCAGTATGTTCGGCATATAACTAAAATAGAAGTCATCAAGCCACAAATATATCATTTTCAATTTTGTCGCCTTGTGATCTGTTTGCTTCTTATTGCAATAATATTCACTTTCAGACATTATGCTTACCTCAATAAAATTTCCACAGCTTCCATTCTTAAGTCAATAACCGATGTAGGAAGCAACGTGTTTTTAAAGTTTCTCAATTCGTTCTCCCACATACTGTGCTTTCGTCTTTAAATGATTGGTTTTTGGTAGTAAAAGACAGAGTAAGAGGGTTGATATTACCCGCGACCCGCGTCCACCTGGCCTCGACCAGCGCCAAACAGAATACTATGTTTGCCCAGAGGGCGCTGCTTTGACTCCAAAGCCATTAAATGATCACAGGTGTTGTCTTTGCCAACAATGCTATTTATTTCAACAAGAGCAGCTTTCGATTACTTAGCCATCATCATCAGTTTCTGCTGTCTGGAAGCCACAAAACGACTACAGGTAGGCTGCTCTTGTTGAAATAAATAGCGTTCTTGGCAATGACAACACCTGTGATCATTTAATTTTAAACGCCAACGACATTTCACCACAAAACCAATAGGCAAAAATCATCCAATTTGCTGCAAAGGTATAGGCGCTTCAGTTCTTCTATGTAGTACGGACATTCTAGCTCGTTGGTTTGTTCACACGAACGGCGCAGTCGCGCTGCTGTGGCTGTTGGAAGCGCCACCAGCGCAGGCGCGCTTCCGCGCCACCGACAGAAGAACACACTAGGCCAGGACTGTCTAACTGGCGACCCGCGATGCCATGTATTGTGGGCCGCAAAAGGTTCATTAGTCAAAAGCTAAAGTCCCTTTCATCGATGCCGGGAGAGAATATTGTGCGCCTAGCACTTGCGCCCTGCTGGTTGCTTAACACCTGCTTAATGAAATAGTAGTTTAGATTAATTTAGATTTACGGATTTTTTTCTAGTAAATTCAGAAATTGAAAATTATCCCAATGTGTTTTCACAACGTTATGTGTAATACGGCGTGATAACACGCATTGTTCTGTTCTCTCACCCCGTTTCAGAACAACTGGGCAAAGTGCCGAGCTCAACAACACTAGAAAGTAAAGTGTGGATCGTCTGAGTATTAACAATATGGCCCAGAAACCATATTAAAGGTTTCGGTTGTGGCCCTTGAGGTCTTGCAAGTTGGACACCCCCTGCACAAGGCCTCTCGGAAGCGCTGCTGAGTTTGTTACGTGTTGACTGACCTGCGGCGGCAGGCGCCCACAACGGTGTGACTCACGACTATTTCCTTTCCACTCCCCATTGTCCTCATCCTTCCTCCCTAAGTGACACACAGGGTTCTCTCACCTCAATGGTTATAACTAGAGACCGGAAAAACATGTAGTATTAAATGATCAAAATATGTACAGAAATATGTAATGAAAACAGTAAAAATATGTTATAAATATGTAAAATCGGATATAATATGTAATATTGAAATATTCCAATTATAAAGCACATTTACATAATACGAAATTACATTTATAAAAAATTCCTAAACAAAATTAAAAAATAATACAAACGTTTTAAAAATAATTTGGAGAACACAAATTCCTGCACTTTGCACCATACAACTTTCCCATCAGTAAAAGATTCATATATTGTTGTGCAGGACCGTAATTTAGCAGCCAGACAAAGGTGTATTATCGCTTGTAGCTTACAAGCAAGATTATTTGCACCTTGGGCCAGACTAGACGCAATAGAAGCCATGGTGATAACTACGACCAGCAATCACTGCAAGGTGCAACATTCTTATCGAAGTGATAGTCGTCAAGCGATGGCCGAAGTTTCTTGGAAATGAGGGTTACAGGTCGCAAAACGTGGCGACAATGATACTTTTCACACCTAAATTTCACCAATAATGAAGGAAAAATTATGATTTTTTGAAACTCGCTGAGAAGCATGCTCTAAGTGGTTGTTAAATGTGACATAAAAAAGTTTCAAACTGATTGTCATTAACTGAAACGTAAGTCAACGTTTGGGCTTGAGAGTTGTTATGGATTGTAAGTACTATCGGTGTCTCGTTGGTTTGCGTTATCGCTATCCACGGCTCAATTCCAGGTTCGATTCGCGACCAAGGCAAAATTACAACTGTGCCCAAAATAATACAAATGTTCCAGTATCTATTGCTGTGTGACGATGAGAAAGCCAGCCCTAAGGTTAAGATGACCAGTATACACGGTGGAGCAATGTCTCCGTGCTAACCACACAAACCCCTTATCCCATGGCCGAGAAGCCAGGTCACCGCTGGTCGGCCAAGGCCCAAGGCCCAGAGCCCAAGGATTTGATCTGATTTTGATTTGTTTTCTTTGGTCAAAAAACAGTGAAAACTGTATATGACGTATGGGGGAGAATATTATTTGCGCACGTTTTCTTAAGGTCCACAATCCCTTCCCAATATTTTAACTATAAATACGATAGTTGAAAGATGAATAAAATATAAGAAGGGTGTAATAATAAAATTCCAAAAGCGCGAGATTAGCAACATTTGAAAAACTAGATATTTTATTCCAGTTCACAAGCAGATTTGATTTTTCTACATTGCCAACAAATCAGTAACTCACCCTCAGCTCTACTCATCACTAAAAGCAAAAGGAGTGCTCAACAAAACGTGCGCATAGTGAAGCTACGGATAGGACTGTAGGTACTATAAAAGTGCTGGGGACTCACCGAGCGCCGCTTGGCCCTTCTGGGGGTTCCTGCAGGCCAACAGCACCCGCGCTCCACGCCGCGCCATCTCCTTGGCCGTCTCCAAGCCGATGCCTGCCACACAGCGCGTGCACGTCGTACAAAACAACTCCGTAATGTTAAGATTACGGAAAATTCAATACAGTAATAACTACGCTTCTTATAGGAACATTTACACTAGTTACAGATCTGTTTGAAGACATAGTTAACAATAAATTAAATGATCATAGGTGTTGTCATTGCCAAGAATACTGTTTATTTGAAGAGCAGTTTTTCAATGGCTTAGCCATCATCATCAGTTTTGCTGTATGGAAGCCACCAAAATGACAGCACCTATGATCATTTAATTTTAAATGCCAACGACAATTCACCAAAAAAACAATAAGAATAAACCGGCAAATTATGCGAGAATTATTTGGGGCGTCGTGGGGGAAACTTCTAGATGAGCTTCAGGGAAGAAATTTCGATTTGTCTTGGACGCGTACAGCCTGGTACACCATAGAGTTGAAAAAATGCCGACAAAATACCTGCCTAAATAAATGCCATTCATTCTCATGTCTTTAATTTTGTTTTAATTGAATTCAAGCAAGTCATCACAAACTCCCAGGAACTGTCTAAAGAAGAATAATAAGCTTTACTCATAGGAAATGAATAGTATACACTGTGCTTTTCGTAACTTTGTCCCTGACAGGAATCAGCTGTTTCGCTGCCATCCAATCAGGAGCTTGTATTTTGCGACACTGACGTCACTATGGTGACGATCAAGCTCCCGATTGGATGAAAACGTGAACAGCTAATTTCTGTCAGGGACAAAGTTACGAAAATCGCAGTATAGGTCAGGGTTGTCCAACTTAAAATCTTTTGCATTCATGTCGGGCTATAACATTGTGCACCTACGCACACGTGTTCTGCCGGGGTCAACAGCCCCTTCATGTAAAAATAGGTTAAATTTAGATTTATGAATTTTTTTCTAGTAAATCAGAAATTCACAATCATCCCAAAGTGTTTCATTGCGTTGTGCACGGTAAGGCCTGATACGACGCATGATTCCATGCCCCCCGCCCACCGTTTCAGAATACTCGAGCGAGCTATCGATATCAACAATACGGGGAAGTCAGGTGTGGATCACCCGAAAAGTGGAAATATGACCCGCTACCGTATTAAATGTTTTATTTGTGGCTCTGGAGGCCTTGCATGTTGGACACCCCTGCCGTAGGTAATATTAAGAATGTATTGGAAATTCCCGAGTCACGAAACAACGAGGGAAATTATTTGAATATTTCCGAATCACAAATGTCATTTAATAAGACAATTGCACGATTTCACACAATAAAATTACCCTACGGAGTTTCAGAAAGCGTCAGTTTTAATTGCATTAATGGGTTTCAATCACCTTAATTTAATATTGCGTTAGTTCAACCATGATCGTCTGCTATTGCTAAGCATGAACCTAAGATGTATCAGAAGAGAGAAGTGGTAAGAAATACCTCAGAGGAAATTCAATATTTTTTAGATACACCGCCTTGATTGGAGCGTCACAGATGAATTATTAATCGCGTAGAGTTAATTTTCTGGGTAGAATAGTCGTCATCTTTTTCGCTCGATTGGTCTTTTGAACTTAATGAATTATTGGAAAAGATTAAGAAGCGACTTATCACACACCACTTGTAGTAGATAACGCATTCCTAAAATAATCGTGTCGATCTGAATACGGTAGACGTTAACGGCTGTGAGAGATTGTGAGTTCGAATTCGAGCCCCTTCTATGGTCCGATTAAAATAAATTGGTGATTGACAGTTGCGAATGGAAGGGAGCGACGTTGACAGGTTGCGTACCACTGAGCTCGAGTTCCCGGAGCACTTTAAGTAAATGATTATAAAAGTAACCAAATCATGTACTCATATTGTATGAAGCAACAGCTTCAGAAGCACAACTGTCAATTACCAACTTATTTTAATCGGACAATAAGGCATGGTTTTCATCTCACGTCCAATGTGATAATTCTTCATTTATCCTTTCAATATTGCCCACGAAAGACAAGGATTAATTATCTCTACTTGGCTGCTAAAGGACCGTCAAAGATATCGCCCGACATGGAGATAGTGATGTTGCTCGCAACGCACACTCACCTGTGTTGGCGCCAGTGACGAGGACCGTGCACCCGTCAAGTCGCTTCTTGGAGGTGCACACGCCGGTGCTCATTTTGTACCACATGCGGAACATCGCGTAAATGAACATCACCGTCAGCAACGCTATCACCGGTCCCAACCATGCCCACAGAGCCATTTCAATTCGCTGGTATTCAAAAGGAGATGCGCTTGGGCTGGAGATGCGTTGGTACTCAACATGCAGTGACCGACTGACTGTTGATCTTCTACTCAGAGCGTTCATGACAAGGCTTCCATTTCTAGAAACGATCTCTCTCGTGAGATCAAGTGGAACGATTAATAAAACGATAATAATCACACTTATCAATAGCCGACTGACCTTGTTAAATGATGAATTCGCGTTTTGTCTTTTCGTTATGTATTCACATAGCATTCCCAAATTACAGTTCTGATTCATGCTGTGACAGCGAAATTAACAAATTAATTCTCAAACTACTTTCGCAGACATATTTTAGAGAGTTTGATTCACGTTACTATTTTTGTATTTCCCGTAGATAGAGGGGAGGTTATATAATAAGTTACAATAATCAAGCCTGGGCATTCATTTGAAAAATCTACTGGATATAATCGATATTGGTATCCAGTATCATATAGCAACTACCAGCCATTCTCCAAGACTTGTATGCAACGCTATACAATCATCTCAGTTCTATCGCTTTAGTTCATCTCGGCCTTGTGAATGAACCCATTCCGAAACAGAAAAATCCGTTCTTTGAAAAGAATTGTTCACAAGGAGGTCAACGTCTCCTTAAAAAACTAATTAGAAATCGTAGAATACAAGCCAAATATTCTCAAATGCTTTTATAAGTTTGTAGCATACGTGTATGTTTTTAGAGGGTAATAAAACAATTTCTAAAAAGTTGACGAGCATATCTCAGTGCATTCACATACATTCAGCGAATTATTACATAGTTAGACAAATTTTCTTGTACATTGATTTGGGTAAGGGTGAAGCAAAACAAGACGGCGTACAAAAATTAAGAAATAGTTCCAGTCAACGAACACTGGTCGGGGAATGGAGCTTGCAATTCGAAAAAAATTGTTGTTGAAGAATTGAAACAGAAGAGTTAATATATTTTCTATTACTTAATCGATTAATGTTACATATTTGTATTTACAAACATAAGTCTTGTAAAACAAGAGGCCCAGACAATTTTATGTCTAGACACAAAAGCTCTGACATTTACATACATTTTAAATGCAGCATTTTGGGATAGTTTTGAAGTTTATTTCACATTGCTTTAAAACAAATTAACAAATTTTTTAAAATTATATTTTCTGGTTAATACTGAAGTACTATTTTTAGCGTTTATTACAGTATTTAATGTGATGTAAATATTTACATTATTAACGATGAAGCGATCAAGTAACCATCTACCGCTGGACAAATTGCTCAAATCTCAAATTAAAAACTCCAAAAACTGATAAATATCTGTCTTGGAAGCAAACTAGGATCTTTTACTCAATTTAACCCAACTATTGTTTGGTACTTAAGCAAGTTTCCCCATTAATCATTATTTTTATTTATCTCTTGACCATAAATTAACTGTATTTTTAATATTTTTAGGAAAATCACGATTCAAACACTGAGAGCAGGTTTAATGCAACTATTGGTTCAGACGCTCAATTAATTAGCTTTTTTAACTAATCAAGTATTGGCTGATAATTTATGTTCAGTTGTAATATTAAAATTTTTACTTTTAATTTATAATAATCATAAATTTTTAATAATTATTGAATAATTTAATTTCTAATATTTTTTATTTTAATTGAAAAACATTTATTAAAAACTTTTTCCTGAGATATCGGGCGTGCATCTAAGAGCAAAGAGGGCTGTGCACGGCGCTCCTGGCGTCCAGTCCAGGTGATGCGGGGGCGGGTGGCGGGGTGGCGCGTCGAGACCCTACGCGTAGGTCGGCCGCTCGTCGTCCTTGAGCTGCACCAGCCGCTCGCTCTTCTCCCAGACGGCGCGCGCCAGGCCCCGGTCGTACGCCGCCTTCGCCATCCGCCTCTCCTGCGCAACCACACAACGGATGCGTTGATTGATTTGGTTACTGCGTCAACTGCTACGGTCATTAGTCTCGTAAGTGTAGCGCATGCTTTTGCATCGGTAGATGGCGATGATCTTCCCTGCTGGATGGCGAGATCCGGCGCCGACCTTCCGTCGACTACCGGGGTTTTCTCCCTGGCCGGGACAAACTCCGTGTAGTGCGTGGGAGTGTAAGTAAGGAAAGAGGAAAGGACAAGGAAGAAGTAGGACAGACCGCGCGAGGTCCGAGGCCCGATTGTTGGGGTGCTTCTCCGGCATTCGCCTGGTGTTGATCGGAGAACCTACCGGAAACTACCGATCAGAGCAGCCGGCGGCTAGAATTCCCCTCCATATAGCGGCTGAATTCGACCTAACTATATGGCTAGTGCAGTTGCGGCTCGTGGTTTTATAAATGGGGAAGGCTGCAAATGCATTGCATTGAATTGCATTGCATTACAGTACATTGCATTGCCTGTCTTGTATTTCTATTAATAAATCTGATACAGACTTAAGGGAGTAGCGCTCCTACCGCGTATCGGGAAAACTAGTTAAAGCGCAATGCTAGCCGCTGAACTGCATAGTAATGCCATCTGGTGAGCACGCCCTTCTTCAGACCCTAGACCCCCCCAGCCTTGAAGGCTGCCTGTCCGCAGCCTTTCGTCCGTCGGTAAGCCTGTGCAGTGAATGCATGACGTCATGCCTCCTCGTTTTACACAGGCCTTATGGCGGAATGGAGTGGGAGCCTACCGCTTCTCTCTTCCCTGTCAACAGCTTCAAATGCGTTACGAACGGCCGTTAACGAACCGACAAAGAAAAAAATTGATATGATTGTTACGTAATACAACCCAGAAATCCATTATTAATAAATAAATATATGTATAAACATATTTTTAAATTTCTTTTTGAGGGCGATTTCTCTAGGAGAGGCTCCGCCTTACAGCCTTTAATGACGAGCCGCGCCTGGGCTAGTGTAGAAAATCCTACAGCCGTAGACTGGAAGCCTAGTATCTCACGGTCAGAAGTATTGCAGTGACATCAGCCACAACGGAGCAGAGCCCACAGACTTTGAAGATGTGGACAGAACCACTGATTCTAATAACACCCTCAGAACATACGCAATCACACAGGCAAATATTGCGATGCATTAATTTTAAAGGTTAATACAAATTAAGACAATTAGGGAAATGTAAAAGTTTTCGTCTGCAATGGAAGGGAAAAGTGTGGAAACTTGACTATCCATGAAAACAAGACAATTACATAGGTCTGTAACAATCTTTCCAACAATATCTAAGTTGTCAATAAATTTTGTTAAACTAGCAGCTTTTTCAAAAACATTTTCCATAGCGTCTGAGGAGCTCCCAAAATGGTGGATTAGATGAATTGTACTTGGGATTTTTGTTCTAGGCGCACCAAGGTCACGGACGAAAAATGGAGAAGGAACGCTTTCTCCAATATGGAGCTTCGACGTCACTACTGTGTTGACAAAGCGCGCGACAAATCTCGCGAATGTCCTTCTCAACGGGCTTAGTGGCCCCAGACATGTGCGTACCACGTGCTAGCCGCGCGGGTATGTGGCAACACAGCGTAACAGTTGACGAAATGTCACGCGCCAGGAAAGAAAAACACAAGTATAGATGAATTATACTTAGATTTTCTTAACTTTGCCCTTGACAGGAATCAGGTGTTAAGGGTTTCATCCAATCGGGAATCGCCTCATTAAGTATTTGCTGCCGAATGCCACTCCAGGCATTCACGCTCATGACCTGCCAGTAAAGAACGACTGCTGCCATCCTGACTACATAGATGAGTAACAAAAAACAACTTTCCTTAACTAAACATCTTGTGAATATTCACTAGCTGAATTTCTCGTAGCATTATAATTTGGGTTGTAAATTTCAAATGCCGAGTATTGTTTAAGTAATAATCGCACCATGACCAAACAGAACTATATTGTAGCGTTACCGAATATCAACTTCATTAAATTAGCATTAATTTCTACATTTCTCTGGCAATAATCTGCGAAAGGCGCCTCCGCTGGCGCCGGGGAATTTTTGGCGTGGCTCCCCCCGCTCTAATTCGTCATGCGCAGTTGCGCCGGCTCCGCCGGCCCTCCTATTCTTTGTGCCAGACTACCCTCCGCGTGTGTGTCTTCCGGGAAGCGTTGCTTAAGAGAACGCATCCACCCCCTTCCAGCCCCTGGGCCGCCACCCAGTGGATGTGAACAAAAATTAGGCTTGCCCTGGCCCGCTTCTACGACGCATGTCTAGGCTTGGACGTGCGTCCAAGTAAACAATGTAAGACAGAGAAACTTGAGACAGAAGATACTGGAAATTTTCCATTAATTTTCCATTCCCGGTTCAAACGCCTTCAGCGATTGGACAAAGCAATTTCACTGCGCAGTTTCCTGTAGCCTATCGCCGAAGGGGTTCAAAATTGTAGTAGAACATTTTCGTACTTTAAGAGATTTGTTTGGAGAGGGAGCGAGGCAGCGGGCAGAAAGAAAGTAACATCCGAGGGGCATTCCGCTTACGACTAGTGACTGAGTAGCATTCTGTTTTCGGCTTTGGCTGAGTATCGCTCTGCTTTCGACTTTCGTCTGCGGCGCTTGTTAGTAGGACTGAAGGCACTCTGTGACTCGTGAAGGCACTCTGTGACTGCCCTTCGGGGTCTTCACTTGATTTATCTTGTGGCGAGACTTTTCAAGAGAAGTTTTCTTTCGGACTCGATCAATTTTCTGAACCATAGTTTTATCGGTTCAAGTTATTTAATATGCCGTGCTTGGCCACGATTTGGTGAACCAAAACAATTGATTTTGTTGAAGTAGACGTGATTATTAGTCTATCTTTGGCATAAGTACGCGGAAGTGACTGCGCTAATCGTCAAGATCGCCACCGCTTACGTCAATGCCCGTCGAAAGTGCTACCTGAAGGCGCCCGCTCGACCAGCTGAGAGGAGCATTGTTCCCGGCCGCACACCCTCCCTCAGTCGCCGGCCTAGAACCGCGCGGCCCAGACGACCGGACCGCCGCCACCCGCCTCCACATCTGCCTCCGCAGGGCCGCTCGGGAGAAGCGGGAGAGAGACGCCCCGATGAATGGGGCAATAACCACGAAAATCTCCAGACGGTGATGTGTACGAGAGCTTCGCCGAAAGCGCTCAAATGCCCCTTAGGCGCTACGGAATGAACTTTTGCAGTTAGCTCAAAACAAGCAGGGAAGGAAATATTTCAGGCCGCGCATTGGCCGTTAATAAAATTAGTCATAGATTTTGCGTGTAATGCATTTTGTCTGTTGTTGATTGTAATAATCTAATTTTAATTTCTCTTGTTTCGCTTATTTTGGTTTGCATTACGGGGAAAACTCACGAGCTCGTGCATGGTAGTGTAAATCTAGGTTAATCTCTTTTTGAATCATTAAATTTTTTTACGTTAACCTCATTCAGATATGATCTTTCTCGCTGAAACAACGTCCACTCGCCATCCAATGTCTTTCAAGCCACCTTTCTGCCACCTGAGCTAGCTGGAAGGCAAGGCGACTTCACTGTCATTCGCCGGAGACCGCGAGTGACGTGGCAATATCAATAATCGACTTCATTGGTGCAAATAAAATAACCAAATTCCAGCTATCTTTATTTGTTATTGATTCATTGTATACTATCTATTGCTGCTTTTCATTCACCCTCATCTAATTTCAAGTTACCTATACGTTTCATTATTGATATTGTCTTGCATTTCAATTCAATTAAATTAGTAAAAATATTTCAATCTATTAATGAGCTACAAGTATCCATTCACTCATCCGCCTGCAACCAAGCCCGCTTGGACAGCATCACTTGCCCAGGATACATTTCCCTAATAAATGTCTCCAGGACCGCCGTCCTACATTTTTCCATTGCATACCAGGGGAGACCCTGATGCGACACGCGGTGAGTAAAACTCTCCAGGAGACCCGTGGATTGGAAACACACACACACACACAAACACATACATACACACGTGTTTATATATACACGTGGGTCGGACCTATACCTCCCCTACTTTGCATGGATTCTCCTCTTTCGTGCAACTACACACCAGTGCGTTCGACGTAGGTTCCTCTAAATACGATGACTGTAGAAGTCGACTCCGGCTGAGAGATGTGAAGGAGCGAGAAAAAGAAAGAAAGAAAGAAAAAGTAAGAAAGAAAAAGAAGAAAGAGAAGGAGGAGATTAGTAGAATAATGAAAATATAAAAACTAAAAGTAAAGAAAAACAGGATCATGAGAAAAAAAGAATCACTGAATTCGAATTTTCGTTTATGATTTTAATATTTAACTTGAGATATGTGTGTGTTTTGTACTTTCAGAAGAGTCAAATAAATTAGATGTTAGTAAATTAATTGCAGACTCTACCCTCATTATTCCCCTCATTCATTAGGGTCGTTGAGAACTCTAAAACTCTCAGACTTATCGAAATTTATCCAAAACGCAGTAACAGTTCTCTAATGAAATTCGCAATTTCATTGCTCTTTGAAAAACAATTTCAACGACATACTCTTTTGTATTTATTATATTCCCTTACCCTACAGTCGGAGAAGTATCCGCCCGTAATACCTTCCACTTGTTCAGACACTGCCAAATGGATGCTGGTCTGTGCGCCTTCTTCTGCAGACTGTGAATAGAAATTCAACTTTAGATTTCACTTTTGTGAAAATCATGCAATATTTTCATCAAATAGTATTTTACTTATATACTGAGAGGTTTCTGAATAAGAGTCGTCTGGTTCAAAAGAAGATTCATCACTTTTTACATCCTATTTAGAGGCCCAAAGAAAAGATAAATAATTGTTTAAAATATATTTTACAGGTCAATGCGATATCGATGTAAACTTTGCCGCCCTAAATCAAGGCGTTGCAAAAGAATTACTCGGAAAGAAAAAAATATGGGTTGAAATGGGTTTTATCTGGCCTACAACACTATAATGTGATGGATCTGTTTCCCGAACAAACATATTTGAGATTTCTGATTGGATAAAAATGGATGCGAATGATATATAGTAGACACCAGACGTTTTGATCATTCTGCGTTTCAAACTGATTTTGTTATTTATCTAGTTTTGTTACCCACCACTGCTTTTGCGTCTAAAATTGTTTTATCAAATTTTGAATGATAGAATGTAGCCTGCTGAGAGATATGAACATTTGAAATATAAAATAACAACCTGTAAAAACAAACGTTTTTGGTCTAGCAGTTGAGGGGACTCTCAAACTGTTTTATTTTCCGTCCATCTGTATGAAATGTGCAAATTCGGTGACAGGAAACAAGAATTCTCAATTTTACAAATATTTACAGATACATACACCAGAGATCATACAGAAAAGAAAAATAATATAATAATAATAATAACAACAATACTAACAATAATTATTATCTTACCTTAAAAAACAGTCCAAAAATGAAATAAACGATTTTATCAATTCCATAAGGAATGTGACGGAAGATATCTGTCTGAACAGCACCAGGATGTAGACTGTTTACGGTCACACCTGAGGAAAGACAAATTTCTCTTAATTAAGGATAGGGAAAATATCTTAATGCATTCGAACTGAGTAATAATAGTCTCAGAAACGTTTGTTCCATGTCCATTAATAGGACCAGAGATTTATAGGACTGAATGCTGCCCATTCTATTTTACGAGTAAATATAACCAACAATTTTATTCACAAAATGTATGCTATGTTTTCGTTAGATTTTTATGAGCGACATAGAATCAAAAATAATAATACTTGTAAAACAGTGAACCATTCGATCAACATATTGGTGAGTTTGAGATGGGTCGTGATGGCAAAGGAGACGACGTCATAAAACCCAATCACACACGACATTTCACGGGGAAGGAGCACTTTCCTCTTCCTGGTCATCTATTGCGACTTACCTGTACCCTCCAACCGTCGTGCCAGCTCATTAGATACGAGCACATTAGCCAGCTTGGTCTTTCCGTAAATTGAAGTGTCGTCTATGTTCTTGGCCACCTCGTGGTCAAGTTCCTCAGGTGATAGCTTAGAATACTCGTGCGCTAGAGAAGACACGAAAATGATCCTGGAGGGGGCAGACTTCTTGAGGAGCTCAACCAACAGCAGCGTGAAGAGGAAGGGCCCGAAGTGGTTCACCTACACAAGAAACATTTTTACAGGTGTCTCAAAACAAAAGCCACAAACTTTTAATGCATGTAGAAGGGGAGGCGAAGATCGTCACTTTATTAAAATAAACATTTGGTGGGGAATTTCATATAACGAAATTATAAACGTGAAATTTGCCCGTGATTGGCTGGAAACTCATCTTGAACCTGTGTTTGTCAGGTACACGAAATATTTTATTTAATTATTATGTGTATGTGTGTTTTGCAACAGGCTAGTATCATGACTTGTTTGGGTACGCAGGCCAGAGCGAGGTTCCATTGTAAGTATTCATTTCTTTCCCTTTTTAATACACGATTGTGTTAAATATCCGGGCAACGTAGGGAACCTCAACAAGTAATAATAAATTTGCATCATTAATATCGTAAACTAGCGTACCCGTGTGGGAACTGTCGCATGATAACTCCCCCCACCCTTTTCCTGTCCTTTTATTTCCATATCAAGCTCATAATATATCTTTCCTTAATGACCCTCTTATCCTCCGTCACTTATTCTACATGTCTCGTCGTAATTATACTAACTGATCGAATATTAATACAACAGAACAATACACTCTTCTCAATACAAACGCTTCGTATTTAACTTTATTATCGAAAGAGATTTATACCCGTGGGAAATCGCATAGAATACCAATTAATTAGTTTATTTTCACAAAAGGAGAGTTACTGCTTTCTGCACGTCTGTGAGCAGATGTGGTAGAATTGAAGAGCGCTGAACTAGCAAAAATGTAGTAGAATGTCAAAGAAGATCTCATCATGTAGATTAGGATATGAGGAACGTTTCTTTGAAGCAGTTGATCTTAAAATTTAAGGTTTAAGGCATTAGAACGCTTCGTTTCGGAATTACTTAACTATGTAGATTCAACAACGCTGCCAAGTATTGCGGGTTGCATTTGACGAGAATATTTATATGCGTTTTTTCAACAAATCCTTCACATTTTTAAGTTAAAATGGAATTCGTTGAAGTTCAATTCTCCGTGAAATAATATTTCTTTGGAAGATTTTATTTATAAAGATTGGTTGCCTGTGAAAGCCACAAAGCTCATCTATACCTCTGAAATAACTTAGAAGAGGACGAATTCAATTGAAAAAATACTTTGTTTTCGGGATTGTAGGCCGTGTACCAAAGGAGACTGCTCCGAACGTTTCGCATGCAACTGTGGCAGGCATCGCCAATGATGATGCCTGCCACAGTTGCAGGCGAAACGTTTGGAGCAGTCTCCTTTGGAACACGGCCTACAATCCCGAAAACATCAAGTTATCTAGAAACCGACCGTAAAAGCTTACATCAGAGTTGTCAAGGTCGATGACACGAGCGTAAGACCGTGGCATGAAGCAGTCGCCCCTCCATGCAGTTCATCACCCTGCCACCAGAGACAAAGCCATTCCTATTGTAAAACGGCGGGGTTACTACTACTCTAATAGTTCCCTTTCCCTTTGCTAGTTGCGCAGAGAAGCTCGTGGCATGCTACGGAGCCATGACGCGTGCCACTGCCACCAGTAGAAAACCTTTACACCACTGGCTTACTTTGTACGTCAATTGAAAAACGTTTCTTTTAAAATTTAAAACACCGTTTTCGGCTTCGGGGGGCGCTGACCTGTAGTCCGCGGTGGAGTCCGTCCGGTGTCTTCTTGGCGCCGACGCCGCCCGCGCCGGCGTTGTTGATGAGGACGTCGAGTCGCGGCTCGGACTCGCGCACCTTAGCCGCGCATGCGCGCACCGACTGCAGGTCGCCCAGGTCCAACGCCAGGAGCGCCACCGTCGCACCTCCAGTGGCCGCTGCGCGGATCTTCGCTGCACAGAGATTGTCATTGCAGCAGCTAACCAGTAGTGTTCTAGCAGCTAACCAGTAGTGTTTTTAGGCCTCACTCACAATGCAAACTTAAACATAATGTAAAGACGTAAACTTAGTAGTAAACTTTACACGTAAAAACTAGCATTCCCAATGACGAACGTAAGCTTCGCCTCGACCAATCATATTCCAACGTATTGAAGCTTGATTGATACGTTTCTAGCTTGGTGGAAAGATCCTGGTGAAAACACCATGATTTCGAGCATTTTCTTCAATTTTACTATCGATTTGTCTTGATATGTGTATGCGAGTAGCTGTTGCAGTAGTGGTCGCATTTCATTTCTTTATAAACAACAATTCTCTAGTACTACATTCACGAGTAATTCGTCGAACGTAATTATTTTATTTGTCAAATTAAAGTCACAAGAAATATGGCTCAAATTCTTACTTTGCATTTACCACTCGCATCAAAACCGTTCGCGAACACAATCTAAAATCGACCTTTCATTTGCCTCTTGCGGATTTTCTTGGGCTTTTTTTATGCTTCCCTCTGATTGGTCTTCGGTAGAATAAACTTAACGTGAACTCTTAAGCTTAACGGACTTACGTCAACGGTTACGGCAAGGCATTGGGAACGCTCTCGCTTAATAACTCACTTTTAGGTTTTGCTGCTATGTTATGTTCACGTTTAAGTTAGTATTGTGAATGAGGTCGTACCCCTTATGGTACCGAACGTAAAGAAATAGACTCACTTTCGCAAGAGACTCACTTTCGCAAGAGCAAACACGTAAGCGGAATGACTTCGCGTATATCCAAAACGTAAGGTTAACGCGCTGACAGTAGAGCCGATTTCGGTCCATACTTCGGTCGCTGAGGTCGCACGAGCAACGAAACAGATCTTTGTCCGATAGACGATGTTTGCGGACGTTGACGGGAGAGGTCATTTGGGTTCGTATGACCATTCTTTGCACCAGCACTTGTTGGAACGACCACCAGCACTTGTTCGGCACATCGAATGAAAACTCCTTAAGCCAGCCAACCGAAATATTTGTCCAAAAGCGGCTCCACTGTACCGCCGCCTTGGACGCCTCGCTTCGCCTGTCCAAATTTGTGACGAGGCCTAAACTTTGGTCTATGTTTCACATAGAATGTCCTTGAGTCTGGCGAAATCATAATTTCCCACGCGTATTAAGGCAAAATTCTACGTTGCAGCATGCTACTAATGCAGTACCAAGTTACTTTTATTAAATTGAAAGTACATTAACAGCTTTGAAGTGTCAACCGTTATCCAAGATGATCAAGATTAGTCACATAAAATATACAACTAATTAGAAAATTAGAAAAAGTAAAGTAAATTCAAAACAAAAATTCAAGAGAGTTTGAGAGTTAATTTGAGAGTTTGAGAACTAAAAATTCGATATTTTCTTTGAAAATTTAACCCGAACTACCCATAGATTTAAATGGAACATTTTCAAATTTAGAGGGCTCCACTACAAGTAATTTTACAATGGAGAAAAATACCAGCATTATTTGTGAAGTCAGTCAAACCTTTTCAAACGAAATAATACTCTTCTTAGGTCCTCCCTCAAAGTAGGAAACCTATTCCAAAGGCACCCTTTATTTGGTTAAATTGAACGAAAGTTCACTGACGACTAAGGACTCTTCTTCCACTGGCTTAAAGGTTTGTAAATTTAACCATCAAAAAGCTACAATCTTTTATGGACTGGTTTCACATATACAAGTTTCTCCCATGAACAGGGTTGTCTTTCGGAGTGGACTGGGTACTTACCGAGCGCCTGCTGGCCTCGCTCTGGGTCCCTGCAGGCGATCAGCACGCGCGCCCCTCGACGCGCCATCTCGAGCGCCGTCTGCAACCCAATGCCTGCAACACGCCATGCTCATACTGGACACGTTGTAAGATATATTAACTAGCCGCCTTTAGTCAAATTTAAGCCCTGTATTAACTAGTCGCCTTTGGTCAAATTTTCTGAAGCCAGTTTTTAGGCTAGTTCCTCGCTTGTCCGTACGGTGCGCACGATCGGTTTGGATCGCGGTGTAAGATATACATCTTAAACTGTGGCTATTACACAGTTTTACAAAACATTTCCTATCCATTTTCGTAACTTTCTTTCTAGCCTTACCAATTCCACCGCGAAACGAGAAATCGCTGATTTGAAATTTGAAATCAGCTGGCCACAGAACTGTCGAATGAATCACAATCAATCACAACCTTACCGAAAAGATCGCAGCACTTATGTGCGAGAACTGTGAGAACTAGCCTCACATAAGCTTCAGTTTTAGACTGGCAAGTGAACACACCTATGTATCTTACACCGTGATACTGGAGCTAGAACTCGTTAAACCTCGATGGGACTATCGATAGTGCCGTACTTTCAAAACCAGTATCGATACTTCTTAAATCTATCGAATACTATAGGAATCAATTTTATTAAGATGTATACTCTTAGATGGTTCCGTCACATCAGTAAAAAATAAATTAATGCAAATTGTCAGATATGAGAATTGATCGATTGAGTAGTGATTCCTGGCACGTCAACTGCTACGTTAATCAGTCCCGTACGTGTATGTGCATTTTTATCACGGAGGTGGCGGAGATCTTCCTTGGCTGCCGTGATTCGGTGCCGACCTACACTTAGGCTTGCAGGGATTGTCCCCAAGCACGCGTCTCCCACCAGCGGGGCACCGCTCCAGCCGGGACAAGCTCTACGCTCCCCACATGAATGGTAGTATAGTAAATATGTGTGCAAGTAAGGAGTGAAGACAGGGGAGAAGAAAGGAAAGATAGCTTGCAGTCTGTGGCCCATTTGTTAGTGTACTGCTCTGGCGTTTGCCTGGTGTTGATCGAGAGACCTTGGAAAATTACCTCTCAGAGAGAAGTTGGTATAATTCTCCCCAGATAGCGGTTAATTCGATCTAGCTGTTTAGCCAGAGTCGAAAATCTTGCAACGGGACGAGGCAGGATTTCTCGACAGTGGCATTCAATCCTTAGAACCTCCCGGTCAGAGACACTGCAGTGGCATAAGATAACGTCTTGAGCCACCTTTGCCGGCTTCAATTTCATTACTAGGTTGTTTTGTGGTTATATATTTCACAATTATCAACTGTGACTGCAAATTCAATAGTCAATGCCCACCAATTTCTAAATACTTGTAGAAATTGTTATTCAGATAATCACATTTTATTAGAGTATATATCATTTAAACCACTCAGTTTCACACCTATATGGATGTGGAAATTTCTTACATCAATTATCCTTATCAATGAGCTTCCTGAGGCAATGAATACTATCGGAATCCATTTAGTTAAATAACGAAACAACAGCCAACTAGAAGGAATGCGCGACATACCAAAACGTTTTCCCTCCTCTATTGTGACAAGTTATTACTCAACAACTACTCGCACTCTTTATAAGCATGACGTCATTCAATGATATACAATTGATAAATAAATGCATTCACGAAGAAATCTTCTGCGGACGTGCAAGGTAGGTTTGAAAATAAATTTGAACTTTGTATAAATTTTCAAAATTGAGATTTTAATGCAAACGGGAAAAAATTCAGTTACTTCCCCCAAAAAATTAAAAAAAAATGTCACAGGGGCATAAAAAGAAGCATCAACCATTAAAATATCTTCATGATCTTTGGAACGTACGAATGTACTCGGCAAGTTTCAGCTCAAAAGCTTATAATCTATCAGAGGTGTAAACCATTATTTGAATGTATGCAGTGTCGTACCACTCAACTTGCAAATTTTATTACACTGACTAGCTATCGAAACCTCGGTTAACCGAGGCGACATGCACACGAGTTAACGACGTACAGGTTACGTATCATTCCGTTATGTGAATACATGCAGTTATGAGAAGCAAGCGAGAGCGACATCGAAGACGATTGCAGACTTCCGCTCAAAGTTTTAACGAACGTACACGTAGAAGAAAACTTTCAAAAAATAGTTATTTATGTCACGAGTGTTAAATTAATCCTTAAAGACTGATAGAGGACGAGTTACATATGATGTTTTTGGTTACTTCTAGTTTATCGCTATTCAAAATAAACTTCTGAAAGTGATTACATGACATTACATGATGTGATTACATGACATTACGTGATTACATTACATGAGTTAAGAATTGTTATTACTCTCGATGTAGAAAGGGTTGGTGGTAATGGATGCTTTGTTTCTGATCATTTGAATGCTTTCTCTGATCATGCAAGCTGAATGAGAAAAAAATGTCGTGACTTTCGAAGTATCAGAAAATATTTTCATGCCAGATGATATTCTGGAGAAAGCAGAAGCTGCAAGCTTTAGTTTGATGCCTTCTAAATCTGTAACCACTTATGGGAAAGCTTATGATTTATTTTGTGATTTGGTGAACGAAAAAGAATGTTCAAGACATTGAAAAAGAGCTTATGATAGCATACTACTTTCAATATATCTGTATCAAAATAATTGTAAAAACTAAATTTTGTTTACATATTCCCAAAAAGTATGTTTTGTGTCAACATCATATTTATTCAAAGATTTACGAGCACTGGTAAAATCTAAACCCGACAGTGCGCTAAAATAATTTTAATGGACTCTCCAGCATTTTAATGTCCGTTGGTATGGACGCGCTCTTAAAGCGTTTAAATGGTTGGTTGCTAAGAGGTTAAGTTTGTGTTTACTGACGTAAATAACAAAAAAAATAAAATATTTTTGGTACCAACGGACTCCAAAACGTGAATTTCCGTTAAAATCTCGAAATTCATTTTCCGCATCAATTCATACATTTCTGAATACTAAGTATACGTACGTAGACAAGAAAGTAAAAATGAATTTCCCTTGCACTTTTGTCTTTTTCCGAGCCATGCTCACGCCAAACGTTGGTATATGATCTCGTCGTACCTAACACGCGTCGTATCTAACACGTTATCCCGCACATGTTATATACATGCTAAATACCTGCTCGACCTTCGCGGAGATCTGCAAAAATAATCTAGAGTCATACGCGTTCCGTCCGTATGAAATCGCTCTTTTAAAGCGTACCTGCGACGTAGGCAACCGTTAGATATATTTAAGGACGATGCATTAATAGAACTTCATTTACAGGAAGAATGGAAGTTTTCAGTTATTTACATCTATCACTTTTTCCACATATGTAACTGTTTAAGTTTAATAAACAATTGTTCTATTCCATAAAATTTCAATGCATTTTATTGGACTGAGCTTTCCTCGGATTATAGCTAATGACCTACAGGAGATCGTACCATATAATGATCGAAAATTGTATGTATAGCATTTCGGAGATTCAGTGAAGAGTGCAGGATAACTAACAGAAACGTTTGTGGTAACATATCTCTAACTGATTAATTCCAGAAATACAACAGGGGTCAAAAGTTCAGAGACTTATCAATGCGGAGAGAGATGATTCTTCCTCCAGCTTCTCGACTGGATCAGAGTTTACACGTACCACAATAACAAACGTTTATTATGACAAAATTTCACAATATTCAGTATCCCAACAAGTTCAAACACTATGGAAATACAAATAATTCCTTGTAGCGAAGAGAGAAAAAAACGTATTCTAACATATATTTCCAAAATACCGAGAGATGTCCAAATACAACGCATTAGCCACAATTCATTCCAAAGAATATCCAAATCACAATACCACTGGCCACTCAACATTGCGCGTCGGTCTTCGTTGTCCAAACTTAGCTCACTCATCGGCGCTGGTGCTCGCAGTCCATTATTTACGCAGGGCGACCTTACACCCTGCCTCGTCCCAAAGCTCACTGGCTCACCTCGTCCCGAGGCTGCCCTGACCAGAGAGCGCACGCGTGAGGCCCTATTAAACGACACAACGCACGTTCCACCGAGTAAAAGAAACCTTTTTAAGTTGGAAATTTCTGGGAATGTAGTTAATGAGGATGAAATAAATTAATCAACCTTTCCGTCAAATAATTTTATAGATTTAATTATAAGCGACTAAAAACGGACAATATCAAATTAATATCTGCGCGAATGGTAAAGTTGAGATGTTACTATTTTTTTTATAAAACATTCTTGTTTGAGAGCAATGTTTTATTGACATCGATATTTTGTTGGCGCACGCTTCTCTACTCGTATCAAGCTTACAGCAAAATTCTCAACGAATAAGACATGCTTCTCGTGTCGAATAGGAGCTCGGAAATGACTGATCTCAAGCCCATGCCACACGAACTCACCTGTGTTGGCTCCAGTGATAAGCACGGTCTTGCCATCGAGGCGACGGGTGGACGTGCAGACGCCGATGGTGAGCTTGTACCAGAAGCGATAGATCGCCGCGGCGGTAGCCACCAGCAACACCCACCGGCTGAAGAACAGCGAGCCCAGAAACGCCAACACACCCATGGCAGCGTGATCGCACACTAGCCGCAGCAAACCAATGCTCCGGGCAGGCCTCGTTACGTCACGCCATTCTGTCGATTTGGAGTACGTTCTCACGCACCAGGTGGCGAATGACTCGGCAAGATCACTTCCCTTATCTACACTCGCGGCTTAGAAATGCACAGGTGGCGGTGATGAGTATTCGAATAGTGTTTAATTCTGTGGAGATACGTTGGAGGTGAATTTTCCCTACTCTTAGGTCCTTCTCATTTATATTTATGAGATAATTCACACGGACGTAATTTATATATACACTTTTTTTTAGAAAAACGTTAAATGCCATTATTTCATGCACTTAGCTAACTAGAAATTCCACAACAGACGTACTTTATCATATTATTGACTAATGGTTAGGCAATGAAATATCCATGTTGAAGGCTTCCGCGGCGAGCCATAGCGAATGATCTTGGCTGACCGGATGACGTCACGTCGAACGCTGTGATGCGGACCTTTCGACCATCTTATCGTAACTTTCCTTCAGTATAATATCATAATAACACATCAGACACTACTTGAAAACTCATAACCAAATGTTCGAACAAAAATACATTTTTATAATTTGTTGAAAATTCAAAGGTTTAAATAAAAAATTGTTCTGGCCTTTGAATCAAGGGTATTGTTTTATTCTCACAAAAAGTTAAAGAAAGAAAAACATTCAGGCTAAGATTCGGACCCGAGCGCTGCAGAATAGTAATTTTCAGATTTTAAATGTTTTATCTGCAACATAAATGTATGACAATGTATATTAATCTTATAATAAGCAAATTATAGGAGCAAATTATTTATTCAGTATCTAACCTAACAGGTAAAATTCGACTTCAAATGTTCACTTGATGAAGACATTGGTTATATAGATTTTATAAATTTCATCTTGTAGAATATTTAACGTAGATTTGATCTCGAAACTAGAAAATAACCCGAGAAAAGTTAGTTCAATTTTTGAAATTCTCATTAAGCAGTTTAAAAGAAGTTTGTTTAAAGTTTACTTTTCTTCCAAATGTGTCTCTTCTTAAATAATTTCGAAAATATTAATGTGTAAATCTATAACAAAAGATCGAAATGTAAGAAACTAACAAAGAAATAAGAAATAATACACAAATTCTAACTTTCAAAGTATCCAACTGTCTGAAATTACGTTCACGAAGCGCAGTAAAATTCGGAGCGAGCGATTATTTTTGTCGTCAAATTACACAAAACATCCTCATATTTTCAAAAAAATCAACATGACCTATTGAAGATCTGCTTTAGAGAAACACTTTTTATTAAGAAAAAAATTATATCTTCACAATTAGTAGTTTCAGTAAGAGGCCGAAGGCGAAGCACAGTCAATTCGGAGCGGGCTAACTTACTGTCTGAAATAACGTACACGAAAGCGCAGTAAATTCGGAGCGAGCAATTTTATTTACTTAAATGACACAAAAATAATCATCAAAGGTGGCAAAATGAATGCTGTATTCAGAGAATGGTTCTAAAAATAATTTAGAATAATATTTACTACTTCCTTTGATGTGAGTGCACACAAAAATTGTAACATGTCAGCGCACAGTCACCACACTAGAAGTTCTTCAAATTAATTGTACGCAGATTATCCAAATGAAATGTTTGACACTCATCGTCTTTTGTCCTTACGAGCTGTAGTTGCATTATAGAACTGGAACATTCCACTAAATTCAAGCGTTCTCAACATTGTGTCGGATTCAATGTCATGAAAATGCTGCAGACTACGTCGGAGAGACCAGTCACTGTCCCTCGCGGCACGTACAGCCTCGTTTTGCAGCGGCGGTCTTAAGGTCGGAATACATGGCACAGTATTCATTCAGATTCTTATACAGTTTCTGTACAGAAAATTCAATATCCCCTAACTACCAGTATAATAAACGCCAAAAGTCGCGTATACACGGTCTGCACGTTTTCTGTAAGAATTCTGTTTGAAACGCCTCAAGACGCCGCTAGGGAATCTACCGGAAAACAACTGAATCGCGCCGTCCGAATACTTTCAGCGGCGGTATTCTATGCGTGCGTACTGGCTGTGATCTTTATTAAATATTACTTAACCATGAGGAGCATAGAGAATAGAAATTGGCAGGCAGGAATAAGGAACGTGGTAGTTTATAAATATTCACTTCACACAATCGCACCTTGACACGCCTAACCACAAAATCGAAATGGCCGATTACCGTCGCGTCGCGTAAACAAATCCGTTAGTGAACGATTCTGCCGCTAGAAGCACTTGAGTCAAACTGTAACCTTTCTGCATGAAAAATTACGAACATGCTCAATAGTTTTCAGGCAGAAATCGTCTGGGCTGCAGTTTTTCTGCCTTTAGAAATCCTTGGGCTCGG
>JAHLJT010003656.1:17115510-17180534 GCA_031308135.1 Acheta domesticus
AATTTTGTCAAAGTTGTATCTATGAGGGTACATGGAGAAGTTCTAGGGGTTCGGTAAAGATTTATATTGTATATTGGTGGAAGATTAGGGATAGTTCTGGATAATATTTTGGATTGAAGAGATATGGGTTTAGGGTACGATGGTTGTTTATGGAATTGGTAAGGTATTGTATGGTCAAAAATAATTTTATTTATTGGGTTTTTAGGATTTGAGGTTACTTTGAGAGCATAGGAAATACTCAATTTTTCTCTTCTGAAGGATAATGGTTCTTCGTTTGATTCAGCCAGAATGCTACTAATAGGGCTAGTACGAAAAGCTCCAATAGCCATTCTAAGGCAGGAGTTATGAATTGGACTTAGCTATCCAGTACTTTGTCTTTTGCAGAGGAATAGATGACTGATCCATAATCTATTTTAGATCGTATTAAAGAACGGTAAGTATTTATTACTATTATCTTGTTGGCGCCCCCAGTTTAGGGAAGAAATCATCTTTATTATATTTACTCGTTTGAGACATTCAGCTTTAAGTAATTTAATATGGGTTTTCCAGGTGAGTTTTCATCAAAGTAACAAGATATCAAATCTGTGACTCGTTTATCGATACAAAATAGTTTCTATTTACGGGAGAATGAATATTTCTGTTAACATATTTTGTCAATAACCCTCTTTGCTATCGTTGATGCTTAATTAAACCCATGAGAGTAGAGCAGAGGGGGTAGGTATTCCGGGGCTCAAGAAAACGTGCGCGTATAACACGCTCACGTGGCCCTATCGGCTTCGATCCCTGCTCACCCATGTTAGTGTCCGTGTGTCTCCCAGAAGACACTCCCTTAACTCCACGGTGTAAGATATTTGTTTGAAGTCCTCATATCTTCTGTGTTTTTCGGGAATATATTGCATCAGTTTCATTAGGTCCTGTAATTTTAGTATATTTATTGGAACCAACCCTTTTATAAGTATTCTGTCAGTAGTTTTGAAGCTATATTTGATTCTTGAGAAGTGAAAATCGATATTTCATGAGGCCATTAATCCACTCATGACATTCTGCAGCACTTCAGTTCTGGACTCGTGTAGTTAAGCAGTCTACAAAATGTATCATTTATATTCGCCCAATACTGACATGAGGACTCGTGTTCTTTATGATACAAAGCATGTATCTACCACATAGGAATCTCTTTCTGACTATAACTTAAAATTCTCCAAAAGGTGACTGATGTTCATGCCGACCGATTTAAATCAGTCCCAATGTTTTCCTTGAATTTTTTGTACAGACAGTGCTAAAGCACTAAATAACACAATACAAATGTCATTTCAATGTATTGTTTTTATTTTTCAAATAATCTCACGTCGTTGATGTTTATATTAGGACCACCTTTACAGATTATTGCATTTGTGAGTACAAGTACTTCAAATAATTGTGAAGTTTCCCGAAAACTCAGAATTTTTCACTGAAAGTAAACTTTTAGACACCAATATTTGGCAGCTGGGTAAAACCTACAAGTTAACCCGGACGCAAGAGTAAGAAAATAACTGGCACTAGAAAGACTGTTCCACTGCGTAGTATCATTCCTATTTTTAAGCGTTCATATCTGAGGAGCGATTTGGACTTTGCGATTTCTTTCTTAGGCCTTGCCAGTTAACATATTACATTTTTATTTCAGCCGCAGAGTTCATCACTTACGGAACTTTTTCCTTTTTGAACCTGAAAAAACGGATTTTCAACAAAAAATAAAATTTTGTAGGATTAATCATATGCTTTCATGTTTAATCATTACGAATCTGAAAAAAAAATTCTCGTGTTTTCTCCTTGTTTCAATGTATTCATGAGAAATATTATAGTCTGTGAAGATTTTTTTAATTCGTTATTATTTTTTATGAAAGAGATAGAGGACCACATTTTTCTTTTCTGAAGAGTAACATCAAGACCTTAATTTTTTAAAATTTTTATTATCACAGATTATATACAAACCTTATTTCTCTAGCGGACTTTTTAACGGAACCCGAAAGAGAATTGATATGGGATAATTTGTGTACTTTACAGACATGTCAAGGGGATTGAATAATTTCTAATTAGGATAGTATTAATAAAACAAGACTTACACATTATTAATACAATAAAGAATACCTATCGGAAGTAACTTATGCTCTGCGTTTTATTTTTATCTTCAAAATGTATAATATCACAATTGAAAATTTGTAAAATCTTGTACAAAAATTAAGCATTGTAGCATAAGGTTAAAATTTCGAAACTTAAACCTATAGAGCTAAGCATAATAAAACGTCAAAAATTGATCAACACTTTTGGAACTTTGCAAATTGTACGCAGAAAATTGACAACAAACATTTCCCACTTAGAACATTATCTCCCTTTGGTTACAAATAATGAAGCATACTATTTCAGTTTAAGGACAATGTAATATCACTTTCATTACCAAGTTTCCTTATCACTTTTTACTGACTTTGAAGGCACTTCACAAGGAGGGAACACTTTTTGTATTGCATTTTTCTTTCAAAAAGCACTATCCATAATGCATTCATTAAAACAATGTTATATTAACTAATTGAAATAATCATCACCAATCGCAGGATTTGAAACGAATTTTTTGAATAGTTTTCTTTGCTTTCTCTAAATTTCTGTTAATCAAAGCATTAGGTAATTGAATGGTGACGTAAAAAAGCCAGCACTTAAATTAGTCCCCAAACCTTGAAAATGAGTCCCCGTTAACGTCGAGGTCAAGAAAATCTATTTTCTGGGTTTACCTTGAATTATTGCGATTCAAAGCATGCATTTTTCTTATTTTAAGGACATTTAAGTAACCGAAATAATATCAGATGAGATAAAAGGAACAAGTTTTGTGAACAAAAAACTGCAATAAAATGTTGTACAGGAATTGATTTTACATGTTCTTATTTCTATAACTGTATGAACATCAAACAGCACAATTCCCTCTCTCTAATATCAGATGCAATACGCAGACTGTTCTCTCTCTTTCATGTGTGTGGCCACGCATGTATAAAGAATGTCAGACGAACTTATGTTTGCAAAGTTTGTTCGCATGTTTCTCCGCGGAAGAAGCAAGCCATCACTGATCACCGTAAGAAAGACGGACACTCTTTCTCCTTCAAGTTCAACAGCTCGATGCTCTTCTTGTAAACCGCTCTGGACAGCTCATCGTCTTCGGCTGTCCTCGCCATTCGCGCCTCCTGTACGTGAAGAAATCAAAGTCTCGTTACGCGCTCTTATTTAATTTGCACTTTGCGAGCAAATCATGTGGCAAACTTACTTTATTAATAAAGTTAAAGACCCTTCATTATTCGGTCTTTAATACAGCGAAACCTCTCTAAGAGGAGATATATTTTTAAATGTATTTAAAAAATAGTAAACAAGTGTAAACGAAATTTATGTCAAAATGTTGGGAGCGGGTTTTCGAATTTGTATGAAGATATAAGGCAACATTATAAACGAGTTGCATACGCTGTTTTTTGTATAACAGCATAATAAATTTATATAAGAATTAAACTTAATTTCCGAAACTATTTTCTTGCAACGTCTCGGCATTTGACATCTGTGCGACAAAACGGTTGTCGGCTGTTCCGTTTATCATACGCGCACGTTTCTTGAGCCCCGGAATACCCACCCCCACTCCTTTGCCAACATTATTTTGAATTATGAATAAATTACAGCAACGAGCGTTGTAGACAAAATCTGATAAACTTGAAATGTTCGCTCCCATGTAATAACTTATTTTGCATCGAAAACCGATCCACAAATTTCATATAAAATTCCTTTTGTCAAAATAACCGCAGCGAGGGCTCAAGAAAATGTGCGCGGATAAAACCTCTACAACCCCACGACTCCCTCTCTGCGATTGGCTGAACGTGTGATGATGCAATCATTTTATGCCGTAAATTGTTAATATGTCTTCATTTGTACCGTAAAGTGCCCGATTATGAACGATTTCTTAGCAATAGGAAAAGGTTGTTTATAATGCTGGCATACAAAAAAGTTTTAAATCTATTCTCGTGGACGCTCCAAGCAGTACGCGCATGCGCCCCTAGCGGTGACGCAGCAAACAATTGAACCGACTTAAACTAACATTTTTTTTCATTTTGGATTTTAATACAAATTGGAATAAAATAACACATTACACAACGCGTAAGATCCTTCATCTACTTGAGAAAGATATATCACTCGCCCCTATCGGCACTCATGAGGTAATATCTTCCTCCCGTACATAAGTATCTGTATGTCTTCTTGTATAATTAATTACATTTTAAATTTAGTACATTGGGTGTCATGTAGAAAAAAGCTCAGCCATGTAGCCGAGCTGAGCTGGGCTGAGCTCCTCTCACCTTGCAGTCGCGGAAGTAGCGGCCTGTGACTCCCGCCACCTTATCGGACACAACCAAATGGATGGACGTCTGCGCGCCTTCCGTAGGTGTCTGAAATGGACACGCACACTCGATTAGTCTCGAGAACGAACTGCGCTGTGCTCAGTGGCGTGGAGGGAGAGAAGACCTTGATTGTAAATAGTGTTTCCGACCGCGCCAACAGCTGTCAGTAGTTCCGTAGGTGTTGTACACGTTATATCCCGGGAGGTGGCGGTGTTCCTTTCAGAGGTGAGATCCGACGACGACCTACACGTCTTCTGCTGGCAGGATTCCACCTCCAGGTATCTCCGCCAGCGGGGAAACGTCCCAGACGGGCGGGACAACCACCGTCATCTGGTCTCTAACCCAAGGATAAAACTGTCATTTATCACGAAATAAACGACCCCTCTCAAGAAAAGCCCTTCTCCTGCAAAAATATTTCTGCCACGCTGTGCGCCGTCGTGTTCAAATTCCAAGACTGTTTCGAGGTAAAAGGAGAGTCTTTCTGAGACGAAGCCTTCCCTAAGTAATCCTGACTGTCACTGGGGTCACTATAAACCACAGACAATAGAGGAAAATTTCTTGAACTCGTGTATGGAAATTTAACTGGTAACATGAGGGTTAAAAATATTTGTGTTCGTAAAGTTGAAATTTTGGGAAATGCGTTAAATGACTTGAAATAACTCTGAGCATACAAATTAACTTCGAAATAATTTCATTTCGATCATGATTTATTCAAGTTTGGAAATTTTAATTAACAGAAAAAGAAGGAAACGAAATAGTTAATATCTAGGGTCTGGTGAAAAGTTTGTGAAATAAAATATAGGACTGATTTTGAGATACACATTTTAGAGAAAGTAATTACTACATTTACGAACAAGATTTATCCACTTTTTTGTTACAAGGTCTCGATAATACGAAGTCTTTCTGTCGAACATTGTCGATTTTCACCGCAGCATCATAATAAAATCTCTTTACTACTTACAAAGTAGGCGAGAAAGTAAAGTAGAATATGCTTTTTGAAGCGCATGTTTGTTGTATTCAGTATTTTGAGGCCCCCTACGGCCGCCAAGTTCGCCCAACGCAAAATCGGCACTGGATAACGTAATCCACAAATTTCTTCTAACACTCCAATAACTGGCAAAAATAAAAAGTACAAATATGAACCCTAAGAAAATACCGATCTTGCAAGTTCATATTCTCCTGCAATCATATTTCTTTACCTAAGCAAGCAGGGTCAGATTATTACATGCTTTGCGCCAATTTTACTTTCTCGCTACCAGTTACTCAGTAAGACTTATGTAATGCTGGGCGAAAAAATGGCGAATTTCCGGCAGAAAACTCGTATTACAGGACCAAAACGGTTTGGTTACGAAAAAGTGGATAAATCCAGTTGATCAACTTAGAAAAAAGTATCGGAGATCGTTGTAGAAATAAAGATGAGCCTCACTGATGATTGTGCTTCACCTACCGGTGAGTTCCTTTCAGTGAAAAATACCTATGAATCCTAATTGCAGGCTCTGAACAATGATGCAAAGAATTAAATGAGAATATTCATGATGAAATTATAAAGATATATTTTCTGAGGTTAATGGTCCAATATTGAAGAGGAGAATTGAGTGCAAGAATGCAACGCGAAGAGAGCAACATGTTTGATGAAAAGGAACGAATGACTAATAAAAGATTAATGGAAACAACGATTTCGGTTGAAGGAAAGTTTTTGCAAAGAGGTACCATTATATCCTTATCGTAACTTCTACATAGCGTGAAACTCCTCAAAATAAAACTTATTCAGTGTGTAAGTACGTTCATTATTATATACATAGATATTTTATATATTACAAATGAAGGTCTTTTCTGTAAAATATAAATATCAACATATTGAGTTAATAATATATTTGGTATTTCTTTAATTTACATACCTCTCATATTTTAAATATGAAATAATATTTTTTTTAATTTTGTTTTTTTTTTTTGGCGTTTTGATAGTTTTCGAAGCGCTGTATAGTGGGAGATGCTTACGACCCCGTGGCAAAACTGCTCTAACCCGTTCGATATTTCTATAGGATTAGTGCTGTGGAAATTCACGTACTTGGTATTTGAGGATAGGACAATGAAGAGGAAGGAGAGATCGCGCGCGGCCCATGACCCGTTTGCTAAGGCATTCGCCTGGTGTTGATTGGAGAAACCATGGAAATCTACCCATCAGAGCAGCCGGTCGCTAGAATTCTCCTCCAGACTGAGACCGAACTCGATCTAGCTGAAAAGCTAGTGTCGAAAGTCCTGCCACCGTGGGGTCTCGAACCTAGGATCTCTCGGTCAGAGGCACTGCAGTGTCATCGGTTGATGCCCTGAACCACCTCTCTCGGTCCGATATGTAGTGTATTTGCACGCGCGCGCGCGTGTATGTATATATGTGTGTGCATGTGTAGAGGGAGATGAAGGGGGAAAGGAAAAGGAAGGGAACATCGAGCGGAGTTCGTGGCCCTTTTCTTAGGATACGGCATTTGCGAGATCAGAAACTCACCTTACCAAATATTCCAAATACGAACGGAATCAGTTGATCGATTCCGTATGGTGAATAACGGAAGATCTCTGTCCTCACAGCACCAGGATGTAGACTGTTCACAGTCACACCTGCGGAACAACAAGACACACATGAAACTGGTTTCTTGTTATTGAAACTGGTGGATGTTAAAAAAAATCTATGGACCTTAGTTGCAAGTTCTGAACAAGTGGCAATGGGCATATCAGGTGCTAGCAGGCAGTTCTTTTAGACAGGATGGAAAATCAAATAGTAAATTAAAACCGCCGGTTTGAATTACACTTAACTCATTTTCATCAACAGAACAAGAACATATCACGACAAATTTTGTAGTAATTACTTACCTTACAATATTGGATACATATTCCCATACTGTTCGTATATGTTAGTGTAGTGTATTACCGTACCTGGAGTTTTGAACTTTTCAGTTTCCAGTTTCGTTTGGTGTGTTTAAGTAAAGGTAAATATTGTATTGAGAACTGTATTGATTCTCGAGTAGGCTTAATCTTCAATTCTTAAATTACGCTTGTATTAATTCGTTAATGTATTGACGGATTTAAAAGCAAAACTTGGTTGAGAGGGAACACGCTAGTTTTCCTTTTCTCCAATTAATATTATTAATTTCCTATGAGGGAAAACTGATCGAAGCAGCCTGAGGACATGAGAGAGTTGTTTATATTTTCCATTTGATATCCAAGGACTCAGAAAAAATCTAAAAACAATGGAACAGTTTCGATTTTTCTGAAAAAGCTGAAAGTCGCCGAATACCGAATGATTGGAGCCGCCTTTATGGAAAGGAATTTTTTCGTCGATATTCTTGGTATTAAAGAACTGTTGTACTGTATATACTACACTATGTTATTGCAGTATTCGTGAAGACAGTTTTGTTAAATGAAGGCGGAAATGCTCACAGAAGACCATGATATGAAAAGACAAAACAGTCGGCATCACTGTCCTCACCTGGACAACCGAGAGCCTTTACATGACTGGCTGCGGAAGAGTACGACTGCCTAACGAAGTTTTTGTTAAAATATTTAATTATTGCAATGGTTTATACGGTTATTTTACTTATTCTTAAGAAATGTGTGGACTACCTTTCGGAAATCCAATTTGCGTGCTTTTGTTCAGCAACATTTATACTCGAGAAATGTATAGTTTGAATTAACTTTATACTTAGCGTTAACTCTTTTCCATACCACAAAGAAAAGTTATAGATTTGATTTCATATCGCGTCCTGAATATATTTCAATTTTAAACTCATTACTTTTATTAATATATTAAATTAATTATTCAGAAAAATCTCACCTGCACTGCGAAGACGTCGAGAGAGCTCATTGGCCACGAGTATGTTCGCCAATTTGCTTATTGCGTAAATCTGCAACTCCGGGATTCTTTTCGCGCGATCGTAATCCAACATCTCTGCCCTCAGGGTCGCAATTTCGTGCAGTACGGAAGACACGAACACGATTCGCGACGGCGAAGATTTTTCCAGCAAGTCCACCAGCAGCAGCGTCAGCAGCAAGGGTCCAAAGTGGTTCACCTGCGCTAGGAAGTTTGCTACATGAAACTAAGCGATTTTTAAGCTCTATGTACAGTCATAGTTGAAGTCTATTGCTATCAAAACAATTTCTAATGTTTTCGTGTATCAAATTCATCTGGAGATGTGTTAGTAATAACGTTTAAATAGTAGTAAATAGTTGTTAGATGTAGTTTAATATTCAAGTTTGACAAAATATGGCAATTTTGTACGATGTGTACAACACAAACCCCTTACGTGTCCATCCTACTTCAGGATGGAAGAACCTATCATAGTTACATCAAAGATATTTAGTGCGAAAAACTTGCGATTTTACAAATTACAATAAAAGGAAATCAGCAAGAGCACATGCCAGAGGCTAACACAGCATTTCCATTATGCATGTCTCGAAAACGATGCTTACTAACCCTTAAAACCCATATAAAAAGCCCTTAAAACATCGAGTTATATTTCTTACTGCTGGAGTCTACGAAATGATACCTTTTTAGACGTTCTTTTATATTTTCCTTGAGGGTACACCTACTGCATCATACAGATTGTTTCGAAAAGCACTAAGTTGGGTTGTGGTAGGAAAGTCTTTTCACTTGCAAAATAATGTAACAATTCGCATGCTCACAGCTATTGTCTGTTCAGCTTTAGAATAATCCTGATATAAATAAATGCGCATGTTTGATACCGCTCCTTATTATAATGAATATTTAGTCTGTTGTATTGCTCATTTGCACGTCGTAAAATTCATTTGGACAACTGATGACCAGTTGTTCGGATGAATTTTACGACGTGACCTGTTTTTATACCATAGTGACAAATTTGATAAAATGCTACCTTATTATCGATGATGTCAACAATTTCTGGACACTAGATTTTTTGAAAAGATCCCAAACAGGGTCGAAACGTCAATATACATATAAAATAAATATTTATAAAATTGCCATGTCTGTGTATTAACGTCAATAAAGCATTACAATAAAAACAGCTCCTTATCGGTTGCTTGGATTTGCATGTGTGCAAGTGCAACGTTTCGCTTCTGAAAATAGTTCTTGCGTGTGTCACTGCTTGAAATCTGAGTTTTTTACTATTGCCAGCAGAACCATTGACATTTCGTGAACACGTGATCTATTAAGGAGCCTGGAGCAATCGACCAATGAGGTTAATACATGCGGATGAATACTATGCTTGTGTTTACATCAGGATCATTCTAAGACGAATGATTAATTGATTAGTGATTCTGGGTGCTTTACCTGTGAATCCTGTCATTAGTCCTGTAAGTATAGTGTATGTTTTTCACAGGAGGGGGTGGATATCTTCCACCGCTAGAAAGGGGGATCTTGCACCGATCTACCATTGACTAGCGGGGTTTTTCACAACCAGGTAGCTCACAACAGCGGGCAGCGCCCCAGCCGGGAAAAAGTTTGATCTCTCGGCTTATGTGGTAGTGTAGTGCTTGTAGGCGAAAGTGTGTATTAGTAAGAGGTGAGAATAGAACAAAGAAGAGGAAGAAAAGATCTCGCGCGACTCATTTATTAGGGTACTGCTCCAGCATTCGCCTGGTGTTGATCGGAGAAACCACGGAAAACTACCGATCAGAGCAGCCGGCCGCTAGAATTCTCCTCCAGACAGCAGCTGAATTCGATCTGGCAATGCAGCTAGTGTTGAAAATCCTGCCATCGGGATTCGATCCTAGGATCTCCCGTTCAGAGGATTTGCAGTGACATCATCATTGTGCGACGGAACACAGATGAGTAATAGAAACTGGCGTTCGCGGCTGACCTGGAGGCCGAGGTGCAGGCCGTCCGCCGTCTTGCCGTTGCCCAGGTAGCCCGCGCCGGCGTTGTTCACGAGGATGTCGAGGCGCGGCTCCGTGGAGAGGATGGTGGCCGCGCAGGCGCGCACCGACTGCAGTGACTCCAGGTCCAGCGACAGCAGCTTCAACGTCGCCCCCCTCGACGCCTCCGCGCGCACCAGCTCTGCAACGGCGCAGGGAGACGTCATAAAAGAGAGTTTGGCGCACGCCCTCACGGAGTCCAGCGACAGCAGCTCCACTAGATCACTCCACATTAAATCAACACAGTTTTAATAAAAATTTTACCTCACCAGTTAAGATTCAGATGAAATTTGACACATAAGTAATATGAATGAAGAATAAGAAATCGTCGCTCCCTTCGACGCCTCCGCGCGCACATTCACACCGCAGTCTTTTTCGTATTTTTGTAAATGATATGTGATAATTCTAGTGGAAAAATAGTATATTCTTCTACGAACGCGTAATGATGGCTATGATTCACGAGTTCATGTTTATGATATGAGCGACGTAGGAGCGTGTGTCGAAATTTCTACGAGTGAATAATAGCCATTATGCGCGAGTAGTATCTATATGATCTTCAAATATTCAGAATGGATTATGAACAGATTTTGTTTTATTTGAAACTCAAGTATAAGGATTACCTACATCAGTGTACATATAAAGTACTTCTTAACATTGAAAAAATCTTCCATAAACTAGAGGGATTGTTGAGAAAATTTTGTAAAGTAAGCCAAGAAAATCTTCTCTCTATAATAATTCACCCTATTGCTCTTTATCCACTCCATAAATGTTCTACGTGATTGTTTATAATTCTTCTTTGATTTTTCTGGCAATAATTATATGGTTTTCTAATGGGTCTTTCCTGAATTTCAGGTGGAGTAAAAATTCAGTTGTCGCTGTCGCTGGCTTCAAGATTTTCTGTTTAATGATCAAGGCGAAATGTAACGAGAAATACGAGTTCAACTGTGTCTAGATTACGATCATAAAACTTCGAAATCATTCACTTATCTATCGCAGATCAAAAGAAGCCGAATTGCAAAGAGAAAGAAATTCAGCCCGTGGATTCCTAAACTTCCAGGAATAGGATTGGTCGACAAGCCGTGGATTTCAATCTGGAATCCACGGGGTATGTAATCGATGTCATTCGTCGATTAAATATACAGCAGGAATTAAATAGTCGTTGAGAAAAGTATTTCTCTACGAATACTCCAGAACGTATGCATTTTCTGCACGTTATTGGATACAGAAATGATGACGATTCCACAAGTGGTGTGAGAATATTATTTCTGTGTGCTCTGTCGCAACTGTCATAAGGCATGTAAACCACAAAACTATGCGAGTTGGTGATTGTTGAGTGTTCTGTAAGGTTAAGACGCCCACTTAGTATTTTTAAAACATCAATTTCAAAGTCGTAGAGAAAGTATAGACTTCTACTAGATTAGAAAGCCTATTGTTTACTCGTATAAATTACGACACTCGCTTCTACGTCGCTCGTATCGTAAACATCAACTCGGGAATAACAGCTATCATTCTATGCTTGTTGAAGAATATACTATTCCAACCCGCATTTGCCGCATGGCCTCATACAGCAGGCGCGGTGGGTGCTTCCTTTGGTCAATCACTCCCCCTCCCGCTTCCTTAGCCCATTTTTTATCCGTTCACCCTAAGAAAAATTCTGATGTAAACAAATGCACGTGCATTAGGACGATTCTCACTGGCTTGCAGAGTGAGCTCTGCTTTGTCGGGATCTTGACATTAAAGTACATAGTTCTCTGTATAAGAACTAATTTATCTGGCAACGTTCGTTAAATTAATCTTGCATCAAAACTTTTGCAGCGGTTTTGAGAACGGAGACCATTGTGAAATGAATGCGTGTTGCTGGATGATAAGGTTAAGAGCCTCTGATAGTTCAGCCCACGAACGTGCTGACTGACGGGTCAGGCGTGTGGGACGCGGCTCGTGGGACCGGGTGCCGTTACTAATCGGCCTGCTAGGTCCTGCCATTCAGTTGATTTTAGAATGAGAGTGTGGCTGTACTTACTATCGCGACTTTTGTGACTAACACTGTAAACAATAAATTGTTACGATATTCACGGAAACTGTAGAGCAGCAATGTTTTAATTATGGGTTTTGAATCCACGAAACTCTTTTCCTTTTCACAACAATCCCAAATTGTGTCAAATTCTTATGATATTTACAATACTGTCCCCTCGATGTAGGTAGCACCAACTTTGTGTCAAAGGCAAAGTACTACAGCAATGATGGGGCAACTTCTAACTTTGGGACAGAGGTGAAATCTAACAAAGTTACCGCTATAAATCTATGTATAAACAAGCATTCACTAAGTGTTCAAAGACCGTATAAATGAAAATACCAAACGCAGGAGGAGCAGGTTCCAATTATCATGCAGTCAACGGCCCCACTACCGCATACCAATCTTTAAACTACAGATTTTTTCTTGTTTTGGGGGCAGTAGCTCGCTTAGTGTTCCATTAAAAAACTAGCTGTGCTACAAAAGCACGTAAAGCGAACTACTTTATGTATGATGTAATATTTGCTTGATACTTTGAACAAAACTTCACTGGTACAAAGTATTGGTCAAATTTCGACCTGCCCTTCCAAACTCTCACATTATGTAGCGTTATAAATTCACAAACATTCGAAATGTTAAGATGTCATTCTGATATAAAATAAAGCGAGGCAAAGTTGCTGCCTGAATGGCTGGTTGTATTTGTTTTAAATATTATGCGTTTTATTTGCATCAATGAACTTCACTCACCAAGCGCCTTCTGTCCTTTCTGGGGGTCCCTGCAGGCCAACAGAACGCGGGCCCCACGACGTGCCAGGTCCTTTGCCGTCTCCAGGCCGATACCTAGAGCACAAGGTCATGAAAATGCATCGCGAACTGAATCATAGAGTAAGCTATACAAGTATTACAATGTTTTATGATGTACTCGCAAATAGCCAGTCGCCAGTCGGTTAGGGGTCACGACCGAAAGAAAGGCATCAAGCTTTCGCTGAGCGCAGCTGTACTCATAGCGAATTACACAGGTCTACAACCAAAAATTTGATTTGATCTTGGCTAATCTTTATGCGTTTTGGTGTGCTGGAAACGAAAATGAAGTGCATTGTTTTCCATCATGAACAGATATTTTTCAAATCCGTAAAACAATTCCTGTTTTGTAGTGTATGCACATGTTTACATTTGTAACCAATATTTTTTCTTAAACAATTTCTAACATTCTGAACATTTATTATGTTCTAATAATACTCTATCTTAGTTGGTAGTGTGGGCATGAAGGTTCTGTTCAGTTAGGAACGTAATTTGTATCTGTTCTCTCTATAGATCATTTTGAATATAATCAAGATACAAATGGTAATATTTGGATATTGGAGCCCACTTTGCTCATTCTCCCAGTCCCGTAGTGTCAATTGAAGGAAATACATTCACTAGGTCATCTAGTTGCATTAAAGTGATTAAAAACGTTTTCTGAACATTGAAAATGCATTTTGAAAACTGTCACATCGTCGTGTTACCAGTCCAGACTACTTCTGTTTTATCTGCGGTGAGTACACAATCAAGTACCAAACAAGTGTAACAGATTTCGTCAAAAAACTGTATTATGCATATTTTGGTTAGAGAATAGTAGATCAAGATAAAGTGTGGGCTCCTCACAAAGTATGACAGCTGCGTAGAAAAACTTCGCTTATGATACAAAGGACAATTAGTCTTTTAAATTTGCTATCCCAATGATGGATGGAACAAAAAACCATAGGGATGGCTGTAATTTTTGTAGTTGTAAAGTTTAAGGTTACAATTTCAATTCTCGTAGGTTGATTAACTATCCTAATGTTGAATCTCCTATTAGTCCGGTATCACCTGGTCCTGGATTGCCAGTTGCTCAGTCCCCTCGTGACTTGGACAGTATTGAGTGGGAAATAGAGAAGCTTGTGTGGTGGAAAATTATGAAACAGCCAATGAGTTCGAACCAGACAGTTTAGAGAACGAACCTGAGCTTTTCTTTCAACAGATGATGAATGACTTAGAGATCTTGGACTTCCGAAAGAAGTTGCTTAGTTACTTGGCTTCCGGATAAAAACAAAAACTTATAGCACTTATTTTTCATAGTATCGACAACGCGAAGCAGTTTTTATTCCTTAACTTTTCACAGAATGAAAATCTTGTCTACTGTAAAGACATTCGTGGACTAATGGGTAAATTTGGAGTACACTATTACCCGAATTATTGGCGTCTATTGACAGACTCATCAAAACGAAGCCCAAAAGCTATTTTGGCCATACACAATAGCAATACTTATGCTTCAGTTCCAGTTGGCCATTCGGTACATTTAAAGGAAACATACGACAGTTTCGTATTAATACGAAATACAAGAACTAATTAGTTCTTGAACGAATTCTTTATAACGATAATTAGTGGTTGATGTTTGTAGACTTCACCATGCTTTTAGGTCAGCATTCAGGGTACACAGAGTTTCCTTATTTTTTATGCCGTGAGAGAAATTCGCAGGGGAACAAAAACCATTGGCCAATACGAGAAGCTCTGTTGTCAAGCGAAAAAAAATTTATTCCTTATAACAAACTCCTGCTCCCCACTCTATACATAAAGACAGGACTGATAAATTTGTTAAGTCTCCCAATAAAGAAGGTGGTTGTTAAGTCTCCCAAGTACTTTTGCTCACCGATTTAAGAAAATTAAAGAAGGAATCTTTGTAGGTCCAGACATCGGAAAACGATCCACCATGGATAAGACCATGCTCAGACTGTGGATAATAAGGAGAGGAAAGCCTGGAATTCTTCCTTGTTGACAAGTTTCTTGGAGACGCAAAAGATCTTAACTGTATCGTGGAACGCATGTTGAAGGCTTTTCAAATAGGTTGCCACAGGAGTTTGAAGGATCACTTCCTACACTCGCATGTGGACTATTTTCCGGAAAACGTGGGAAACATCAGTGAAGAACAAGGGGAAAGGTTCCATCAGGACATCAACGAAATGGAACTTAGGTAAGTGGAACGTGAACTTAGGTGTAAGGAAGGCGGACTATTGCTGATGCTACACCGAGAATTCCCCGAAGAATCATATACCCGGAAACGCACACGAAGAAGTTTCCAAGAGAAAGAACAGGTGTAAAAATTAAAAAAAAAAAACAATTATATGTGCATCACTGATTACTCTGCCAAGCTTAAATCCGTACGGAATTATGTATTTGGCACAGGTAATAACAAGTAAATAAATAAATACTGTCAGCCGATTCTGTTTTATGCCGTTGTAACTACTGCCTTTAGGGATTGAACTCGAGATTGAAAAAACACTGTACGTGATAGAGAAAAATTGACCTCACTTTCAATTTCAGCATACCAAAAACCATAAAGATCAGATGATTTTATCAAATCAAATTTCGAAAAGTATTCTTTTGTAGGCCTGTGTTATCAGAAAGGTTCAGGTAGGTTCGTAGAAGGCCACCTTGAACTACGCAGTACTAGCGAAAAATTCCACCCCAAAAGACAGAGGCAAATTGAGACTAGGAAATAGTTTCCACTCATCTCTAAGATTAATCCAGAAGGAAGAGAGTTCACACCAATAGCAGCATCCTGAAATCCTTCTAAGACACCATACTCGATTCAGGAGTCAAATAATAACCGACACTCGCGCAAAATCTTGAACTTTAGCAAATAAGGATGGAGGGTGAAACCATAGCAGGAAATATTGAATGAGAAAGGAGCGAGGTTTCATGTTACCGTGCGAGGACCAGATATTCCGACACAAAATTGCATGGAGATGTACAGCGTCGGACAGTCACTTTGAATTGCATCGAGGCGCACGGCACGACGATAGCAACTCTTCAGGCTTTGGCAGATGCTTTGGCCTCTGCGTGTGCCCATAAAAAGGAAGAATGACCGACGCCTGACTATTCTCATCACGATTAATATTTCGACCATAGTTTCGCCGGGATCCGTGTCCAGCCGCTCGTGGGAAAAAAGGGGGGGGGGAGGGACGAATCTGCATTTTTACTTTCCCGTGTATATACGGTGTAATATACGTAGTACAGGGAAAGTATTATATTTTGTTTCTTAAGAACAGGTCCCTTTAAAAGTATAGACAGTAGCCAATCTTGAATTATTTTATTCCATAAAATTTTATTTTTTAATATTACACCTATTTTGTCGAGTCTTCAGCGACGTTTCGGGAGCTTTTGCGCCCCATCTTCAGGTCTAATGACATAATAAAATTCATCTTGATCCCAAAATGTATACCTTAGCCTAAGCTGAGTTACAGATAATTAACATATATACACAAAATTACTATTTTCCATAAAACATTATTTTTAAGTTCAACAGAAGATATTTTATTATGTGATTTGTAGTGACTCACCAGGGAAGTTTATATATTATTTACAATGTCTTAAAATTTTTCAAAGAAATTTATTTTCCTTAATTTGCCTTCAATTTCAAAAATATTAAAATATTTTTCAAAACTATAGCACAAAAACAAAAACTAAACCATCGCGTCAACTGAAAAGTTTCCTAAATATTTTGTTTTAGAACATTTTCTCGAATTAATGTAAATATTACCGCAAATATGATTTTTTTGTATTTGCTCGCATAGTGAATTCGCCAGCGGTTTGAGGATTAAATTGGTTACAATGACAAGAATGTTGTTATTTAACAAAGTGTTTGTTTAGGTGAAGTCGGAAATATGAACACGATAGCCATTTATCAGTGGAATATTGAAGGAATATTACGTATAAGTGTGTGTGTGTGTGTGTGTGTGTGTGTGTGTCAGTCATAATACGTAATAGTGTTGTGGTTTAAGTGTCATCGTAGTGTATTACTTTAATGATTTCATTTCATGCGCATCCGTTGGAATGATTTTATTACTGAAATAGTTCTTATGCTGTTTCTGGTTGGGAAAATTATACCCACTACTCCTGTGTATCGTATGTCAATTTAAATTGCCTAAAATGAAACCGCTAAAAGGGACGTAAGTATTTGAAAAATGTCCGTGAATTTTCACAGTAAATGATGAAACTGTATTTCGCGTTCATATTTTTTGAATCCTTTGTAGTTAGAATATTGTGATTTGTCAAGGTATTGCCTTCCTTATTTCAAAGTGCTCGAAGTAATGCTTGAAGTAAAGGCGAATTAAATTTTTTGTTCTCAAAACCCGCTCCAAACTTTTCTTTTACATTTTTTTGTCGGAGAGAGCAAATGACACTTAAAGACGGTACATGTTTCATTTTCGTTGAACACTTTAAATTTTCGAAAATTACATGCGTTATAAATTGAGCGCAAAAAATATTCTGTTAGGGCACCATAATTCCTTTTCTACCATTAGGAGGTCGAAAAATTAATAATTGCGACAATTTTTTTTTCAACGCCGATAGGTAGCAGCCGGGAGGAGAGATGGGAGTAGAACCGAAAACCCTGACGAAACACATTAAGAAACTAACTAGTACGAGACAGTCTGTGCCATTCTGTAGCACCACTAGTTTACAATATCAGTTGTAGCATGAAAGAATCCTGAAAGTTCCAAATTTGAAGAAGCAGCCCTGAAGCAAAAAATTATTAATACTTTAGAGAAAAAAGAGGAGTACGACAGAAACAAATGTTTGTCTTTAAATTAATAAAATTTGTCTTAAGGTTATGGATTGTAGTCCAAAATGATGGCAGTGTTGTTGTAATGTCGTATGTACCGTGCCAAAGATATTTTATTCAGTGAGAGTAAGTACCGATTTACAAATTTAATTATCTTTGCAAGGCACTCAGTTGTACAGGACGGAGGGTAAATTAACTCTTGAACCATTTAGCCACATCAATGAAGTTCAGAGTGTGTTGATGTTCTAGTTTATTATTACGTTTGGATGCGATTACGATCATTATTCCAGACAACACATACATAAGTTGTCAATTTCATTAATATATTTTCTTCAATAAATAGAGTATTGGTTATACCGATCAGTCGTAGATTTAATTTCGGCAATCGACTCCCCTAATCGTCATTGACCTCATTCAAAATGTTATCGATACTGACCCCGTTGGAAGCCCCTACTCTAAAAGTCACCATAAATGCAAATACGCCGGGAAAAGTATACATTTTTTAAATGAACATCCTATAATACACATTTACAAAGTTTAGGAAGTGCGAAGTAATCTTACATAAAAACGTGCACTAATACGGACGTTATGTTCTTAATCATGACAATCATAATAATAGAATTATTATTTAATAAAGGTACATTAAGCAAAACTGGAAGTAACTCACCTGTGTTGGCACCGGTGATCAGCACGGTTCGTCCATCGAGACGATTTTGGCAGGTGCAGAAACCCATGGTCTTTCTGTACCAGAACCTGAACCCCAGGGCTCCGGCCAACGCCAACGCGGTCCACCAGTTCACCAACAAGAGGCCCACAAATGCCCAGAAGCCCATCGTACTCTCGCTGGATCAGGCCCTGCAACTCACGTCAACATACACCAACACAACACTGGGAATGTATCTGACTCCGCGCTATACACACAGAACTCTTCTGTCTCTTATACAGGGCAATTTTTGACGTCTGGGCAAAGACTGATCTTTCACATTACATACGATGGTCAATCACGTAATAGATACCACATCTTATCAATACTTCGTGACAAAGTCCCATCAAGTTAATGCGGGTCGCAGTTAGGTAAGATACCATACTTTCCTCCTAACTGAGATAAATCAAATACAATCAATACTTTTCGAGAATACTAATAAAAACTAAATCGGGAATACTAATAAATACTATCTCCCAATATTTTTAACTTTCGCTTTTCGCTACTTTGGAAATTCAGAAAGTTCAATATATATGAGACCCGCTCCATTTTTAAGCGTGCTTTACCCTATCCACGGAAACATTTAAGCAGTTTTTGAGGATTTTTGAAATAAATTGCATTAAATTCAAGGAGGAATTACACGAAAACAGTAGTTTTTTAATTGTACATGGCCTTATTTAAAGATTATTTTAAAAATAGAATTCATTTAAGAAAAATCCCTGTTGTACTTTTACAATTATTATTTGAGATTTTCATAAATACTGTGTTTGTCGAAAGTGGGACCAGCACCAATTTTCTTACAGTTCTTTGATACATACGACAAGAAATTTCAAAGAAAAAATACAGAGAGCTTTTTAGAAAATAATTGTTTAAAACTTGCGTATATTTCAAGCAAAAACTATTAATATTTTAGAAAAATCATACGTTAACTTATTCCATGATGACTCTGTAAAACAGATTTCGTTGAGAAACAATGTCTGCCCTCAGTATTGTAGCTGTAGAACAATGCAGAAAAAATTTTGATATATCGCAGTTTTATATTTAGACGAAAATGTGACCTGCACCACATTAAGCATCTATTACGCTATCCCAAGAAAAGTTGTGCAGCCATCTTTATAAAAAGTTTGGAAAATCTTGAGGGTGCATGTAATGTTCGCCCCAAAAACAAAATATCCATTTTAAACTCGCAGGGCTTGCGTTCGTTCAGATCGGAATATCCATTTTGGAGAAAAGCCTCGGAACGATTTAGGCGCTAGAGTTGCACGCCGACAGAAGATAACACCGACTCAGACACAAGTTCCGACATCAATCCATTTTTCGGTAACAAGGAGAGAGAGTCCACTAAAGATGCATTCTGACTACACGACGTGTTAGAGGAAGTAATTTGCTGGACATAAGAACACGTTTTATCCACTTTTTCTGTATCAGGGCCAGGCAATAGTTTTTCTGTCGAAAAAACAACAAACAATTTCCTCCCCACACATTCACTGCTTCACATTATTACGTAAGCGCTTAAGAATGTGAAAACAATATTTCAATCGTGTAGAACAATTCGACAAAATACACTCAAGAGTATTCCTAATAATTTCATAACTGCAGAACATTAAACCAACTCTCCAGTTGATCACATACTTAAATAACAAATAGAGCTGCAATTATCACAATCAAAACAACTGTGTTTCTTCGCACTTCTTCCCACAAGAGCAAAACTAACTTTAAGTCATTCCTACCACAGCAGCTTTCTGTTCTCTACTGCATAAATTCCAGTTCACAACTCCAAAATAAACGAAAACAAATAAGTAGATATCAAAACCATTATTTTATTGCTTCCAGGCGGTCGTTGATAAGTACTTTGGAGCAAAGATTGCGAGCGCAAATTCATTACATAACGGAATTAGTGAACCGAAAAGAAACTACGAGTATTTTCTATTTTCATGGATTATAACGTAATGAATGGTTGCAAAAAGCTTAAGAGTTCCGTCTGTTATCTGTCCAACACAAGAATACTCCAACTACGGAGCGGATTTCTATGATTTTGTAGATTTTTCACTGTTGCTTCAGGCCATAGCTAAGTGAAATTTCTTGACATTTAGTTCGAATTGGATGCTATGTATTGTATATGTTAGAGCACATTTGGACAATTTTTCCTGTTGGAGCATATTCATCTACTTAATAGATTGATAGGCACATATTTTGCATATTTCGTTAAAATATCATCTTTTCTCTATAAGATTTCATCATAGAATGTAAGTTGCATTAATGAAAAGGAAAGAACGTTTTGTTGAAAATATGTCACAAGATATGCTGCCAAATAATCTGTGCTATTTCAAGTATGCGTCTCTAACTTCCGTGGACGTGGAAAAATACTTTTCGATGTTCAAGACCCTGGTAAAAGAAAGTTGCAGGACTTTTATATTTGACAATATGCATATGATATTTGTACAACTGTAACATACTGCAATACAGCACTGAAATTATAAAAATAAAGAGAAATGGTAAGATGAAAATATATTGACGTATGCTATTGCGTTTTTGAAATTTTTTTAGATGATAAAATATTTGTACAAAAGTAGGATTTTTTTGATACCATATTTTTTAAACCAGGTGGAAGAAATGGAACAAGGCATACATGTACTTCGCTACGCAATATTATACTTTGTGAACCTGAAAAAGTGTTTTCAACACGCGAAGTTTTTCTTCTACGTGGAGATTCGAGCGTAGGCCTTTGAATTAACGAGCCAGGAGTGTTACCCCTACACCACCTGTCGCAGCGCTGAACTCAACTTCCCCAATACTTAAAAAGAAAGGTTTCTCGCATTATTTCTAACTTACGCAATTTTCAAAAATACAGGGAGTTCAACAAAATTGGACCAGCGGCATTTTTAAGCGTCCTTGGAAAACCACAGTAAAAATTAATAAATCCATTGAAGCCGTTTTTGAGAAAAAAATGTAAATTGCATTAACTTCATGCGGAAATGACGCGAAAACTACTAGTTTTTACAAAAAAATGTACATGAACTTTTTAAAGGTGTTTCGTAAAACACATTTTATTTAAGAAAAATTCTGTCATCAATACAATACATTGCAATACTAAATTTTTGCAACAATGTAATATATTTTTGCAATTTTCAAAATTCGGAGAGTTGGCTAAAAGCGGGAGTAATGGGAGCATTCATGTAAAATACATCCAAGAATCAAAATATCCGTTTCAAACTCGGAGGGGCCACGAGTTTGTTTAGATCCATTAAGAAATGCAAATTTTGAAGAGAATCTCTGGATTAGGCTTGGACTAGCCTGTACAGAGCGCGAGCGAGCAAGATACAGGGGGGCGGGTAGGCAAAGGGAGAGACGGACGGACATTATTCGTCAATTTTCTTTATCAAGAATCCACTAAACCTCGATTCTGATTTCAACACGTGTTAGAAGAAGTAATTTACTATATTTTGAAAAACAAAAGTTTCAATTTTAGGGCTCGATAATGGTTTTTTCCATCGAAAGTCGCCAATTACCGCGCAGCATCACAATACTTTCTCTAGTACAGTGAGAAAGTAAAAATAGACATTTGCAAAATATGACACACTAGAAAATTACTGTACCACACACAATCACTCGTAACAGGGAAACGATGAGTCGCAGGGCCTTTGAATCAAATTTTTGTGTCATTAAAAGGATAGGAGTTTTGAGGGACAGGAATTACGGAATTACATGTGGAAATGACCGGGGTGGGGGAGGACAGCTGAGGGACATGTAAGGAAGCGACTGGAGACAGGTGGGAATCGAATGATCAACATCGTCAACAAGGGTTTGGCCTATTGGCCTGTTCCGCCACCAAGAATATCGTCTCCATCTTCTGGATCTACCTGGATCTAGAGTTATTTCGGCTGCGTAGTGGAGAAGGATATTTGATAGACTCGTTAGTCATTTGTTGATGTAGAAGAGTATACTATTCTAAGAAATATCATTTCGATAGCCTTAATTTTTCTTTTGTCCGAGCGGTTCTTTCTCCAATTTTCACAACTAGATTAAAGTACACGAACCGCAAACACCTTGTAAAAATGTAATTTGTGTCCTTCCCTTCTGTGTTTTTAAGATCTCTTTGGATTGTTTTACCTTGGTTGTCATTCTTGTCGCAATTAGTAATGTTCTGTCCAAAGTATTTCAATTCTGATACTTGTACTAGCATAGCTACAACTATTTTGCACCTCATACGATGGTTGCCTACAAAGGCCATTACTTTAGATTTCTAACGCCTTTAGTAAGAATAGATATCATCCTGCAATCTACCCTCCGAGACTTCCAAAATAACCTCACCGTTAGCAAATAAAATTATTCTTAAGGCTGTTCCACTAAATCTAACGCTTTCTTTTAATGAAAAACTCTACCATTCTTCAAGACGTTGACAATAAATGAACTATTAGTGTTTCAAAAAGGCATACTTTCTCGTACTAATACATTTTTTGATCTATTTTTTGCGAGAAACGTTTGAGTAGAGTTTAGGAAAAACACTGCAACAGTTTTGTGAATATTTGGAATATGTATTGTATCTTCGAATACTGAGATCCATTCCCTTTCCCGGGAGCGCGGTTGCTGGTGAAGCGCTGCGTGACCTTGTGTGGCGGACTGTTACGTTCACAATATTCGTTAAACACTCGTCGCAAAAAAATTAAAAATTCTCAAAAAATCCTTATCTAAGGTATGACAAATACACTCATCGTCATAAAAAATCTACACCCAGAAGGACAAGACGGATTGCGATCATTGTTGGCAGGCAGGTAGAGGGTACCACGTATACAAAATGATTACACTTTCACATTTGTAGGACCAACATTTATTGCGCTTCACGACCACAAACGGTACATGTTAATATGGCGAGGGGCCGCCATTTCAGCGAAAACACGCGTTCAGACATTGCGGCATGGAGTTGTACAGGTCTCGAATGATGTCCTGTGCTTGTCCATCCCATGAAGCTTGCACCTGAGTGCGCAGTTCTTGCAGATTGGTGGGTAGGGGTGCGATCCTGATCGCACGCTCCATAGCACCCATTCTCGATCGGGGACAGGTCTTGCAATTCTGCTGGCCATGGTAGAGTATCCACGGCTACAAGGCATGCTCGGGAGATGGCTACGGTATTCGGACACGCGTTATCCTGTAGAAATAGGACATGGGCGTCGACGTTCAGGAACGGCAAAGCCACCAGTTGCAGGATCTCCTGTGCGGCTGTCACGGTACCTCCAATTAGCACTAACGATGAACGGGCACCATGGGATATCGCGCCCCACACCATTTCGCCAGACTGGCGGGACGTGTGATGGGATACCACAAACGACTCGTCGTGGCGCTCCCCACTGCGCCTCCAGACACGGACCCGGTAGTCGTCATCATGGCTGATGCGGGACTCGTCGCTGAAGATGACCCGCTGCCAGCCTGCATGGCCCCAGGTCCATTATTCCCGGCACCAGGCGAGTCTGTAGCGACGATGCTATGGTGTGAGTAGCAGACGTCGTAACGGTCGACGTGCGGCGAGCCTTGCGTTGTGCAACCGCCTGCCAATGGTACTGGCACTTCCAGGACGTGACAGTGCAGGTTGCACAGCCCGTTGAATAGCACAAATCGTTGCCGTTGACCTGTTCGCGTGGCGGACAATCCGTCGGCCCTCCCTCCTCATGGTGCGTAGTGGACGTTCAGACCCTGCATTTCGTGTGTTCATGCCTTCTTCAATGCATTGCTGCCAACAGCGGGAAATGGTGGTGTCTGTACGACCGGCGAAATAGGCGACAGAACCAACCAGCCTCCCGCACACCCACGAGATGCAGCCCCCCTCGAACGCGTCTAACTGGACAACCGGCTGTCGAAATCGTCGCCGAGGCACGAATAATTTACGCGCTAGTGTTGTCCACAAATGGACAGACGTTTTGAAAAAGACCATAATGTCGGTATGAGGGGTCCCCAAAACATATATTTCGTTGAAATTTCGAAATACATTTTCTGCAGCATTACACAACTTCTCTGTGCATATCGCATTTTTTACTATACACCTACGTATACGAGAAAGTCAAGAGAACACGGGGCAATGGATTTCCTTGTTTTACTCTTTATATTACTGCTTGTTTTCTCACAATTCTAACTGCAACACATATTTTATTATCACCATACAAACTTTTCATAACTTTTATCGCTCTAGTGGTTGGAATTCCCTGTATCTTAAGAATACCCCACAACCTTTCCCTGAACACTCAGTCCAGCTTTTACGAAATCTATGAAGATGTTGCAGGCAGGAAGAAATTCTTTCCCCCATGCTTCTGTATTTGTTGTTCTAATACGAAGGAACTACCTGCACATGATAGCCCTATCCCGAAGCTACATTATTCTTCTGCACATACAGCTTCATTAACAACATTCGTCTGTCGCATTGTAATTTTAGCGTATGTGTTGCCGACTGTGTTTAAGAAGCTGATTCCTCTGTCGTTGCCACATCCTTCCTTATTTGCCTTTCTTGAAAACTGGAGATGCCATGCCCACTATTCATTCTTCTGGTACATTATATGTAGTGTAGCATGCATTTAAAAGATAAGGATTTTTTTAAATTTCTATTGACACTTCTTTACAAGTTCTATTCGGATTCCGTTCATGCCGGGTGCTATTTTGACCACAATTCTTTGTACAATTTGTCTCTACTTGTATCAGTTTTCAAAGCCGTAAATTCTATTGAAGATATCAAATGGGGGGAATGTTAGAATATTTAGAGCTGAGATTCTGAGATTTATTTTTCATTTCTCGCTACAAAGTAGAGAGAAAGGTATGTAATGCTCATCTAAAAACAGCGAATTTTTGGCAGAAAAACTTATTAACTCAATCTTTTTACCTATTAAAATTAATGTCAATGGGAACTGTCTTCTGAAAAGAAAGAAGGTTGGTAACCCTATGTACAATCCCATAAATTAAAGGAACTAAAACAGCTTCGCATTTAATGCACGTGTATTATGTGAGCTACAAAATATGTGTCATGCTGTAGAAACTTTAGTTTCTAACGATATCAAAATAATTTTGCGAATAAGACTGTTTTCTGTACGCTGTAGCATTTGCTGTATTGCAACAGGGAGGTCTGATTTATTTCTGACACATAATGAAATATCTTACTTATATTTAACAATTTTTCTTTTGAATTCCTTAATTTTGTCATATTAACTTTAATCTTCAAACATAATTTTTAAATGAATGCCAATGACATCAGAGGTTTGAGCATAGGGGGAGGGTTCGCCCCTTAGATTTCGGAAGGGGCTCACTAGCCTTAGGTAACTAAGCATTTTATTTCCATAAATAAGATAAATTCTTTATTTTTCCCGATCATTTGGGGTATTGATACACAAACATTAATTGCATTTATTCATTAATCAATTAATTTATCATTAATGTTGTAAGTTTTACATGGAAAATTTACATTAAACCGTTTTTAATGGAAATGGAACCCAGAAATGTAATTACCCCTTTTCTTAATTTAGTCTGCGAACGCCTTTCATTAAAAATATTTATTAATTTAATTAATAACAAAATGAATAATTTAAATTAGTTTCACATACACCAGAATAACAGGAAAGGTAAACCAGTAATTTCATCCCTTCGATAGCTCAGTTGGTAGAGCGGTGGACTGTAGAGGATTATGGCAGAAATCCATAGGTCGCTGGTTCAAATCCGGCTCGAAGGAAAATTTTTATTTTAAAATTGATGTACAGTAGATTATTTTCTGTGAAACCCACAAAAAATTAAATTCAAACTACCTTTGGATCCTTGGCATGTTTGTCTTCCGTGCGTATAAAAGATTTCAGAAGTCGTTTCCGGTCTGGAATTTTGAAATTTGCGGTATAACAAATGTAATTATTATAAATAAATATAACTCTAGTTAACAGAATTCTTAAATTTAACTTGAAAAGGAAAATCTGAAAAAGTTACCTATTTTTCAATCGCTGTCAGAGAAAAATATTTTGGCAATACTATTAGAGTAACGGGTGAAGAACGAAATAATAGCTCACACATTGTTGGATAAAAATTGGATCAGAAAGGATTTATCTTACAAAACATTATTTTCAAAATGGCCGTACAGGGATAACACACCATAATCCATTTCCAAAAACAGTTCATGTCGTGTTTAGCATCGAACGATTTTACCGACTGCGTTTTTTAAAGACATTACGTTGAAAAACGTGTGTAATCGCATGCAGCAAAGTAAACAATTTCTTCAATTAAATTAATCCTTACTCTTACTTCATTTCTTTAAATTTAAGGAAGTTAATGTTACAGATCTCTGCCTATCTTACCGTGAAAGGCACATTGAAAATAAAGAAGAAACTAATAGTAGTTGTAAAACGGCACGAACTTTCTTGCATTATTTGTAGGGATAGGATTTTTTTGTACCAACAATTTTTTATAAACGCTTTTAAAAATATGCATTAAGGGCCTAAAAGTTCTGAAATATTCACTTTAATAAATAGTTAAAATTAACAATTAATTTCCCTTGTAAACGTTTCTGGATACAATTATTAGAAACATGCTTGGGATGAAAAGATGTATATTTTTATGTCAATATAATATGATCTACCTTACTTATCAGGAGAAAATCATCACCATCATCATCATGAACTGCAGGCGTTTAGGTATTATCCTGCTCCTGTTTGTGCTGGAATCTTCTAAGTGTACCTGATTTTTCCATGTCTTTAAAGGTCTTCCAATGTCTCTATTTCCACGTGAGTTTTGGTAGACTGTTACTCGACACCCTGCAAATGTGTTCTTTCCATCTCTTTTGCGATTCTTCAATCTCTTCAATTAGATTTTTGGTTTTCTTCTGATGTCCTTCCTCAATCTGTCGCTTCTCGTGACTCCTACGAGATGCTTAAGGAATGTCATTTGTGCTGCCTGTATTTTCCTCATTATCTTCATTCATTATCCATATTTCAGTATCATTTAGAAGCATTGGTTTAGCTGTGACGTTGCGAAGTTTCAATTTTGTGGTAGAATCCATATCCTTCCCAAAGTGTCTTTTAATGGTTCCAAACATTCTGTAGTAATTATGTAATTTTCTCTTGATGTTTCCTTGAGTGTGGTTTAGTACATCGATTCTGTTTCCTAGGTAAGTGAATTCTCTTACTTGCTCTACTATTTCCCCATTTACTTCAATTTGAACTCTTCTTTGTTCCTTTCTTTGCACTACCATGAATGTTGTTTGGCTTATTGATATTCTCAAGGAATAGTCCTGTGTAACTTTTGATAGTTCAACTAGTGGTGATACAAAATGGCACAGACTTTCCCGTATTAGTTTTCTATTTCCTTTGTTCTCGGCTAGCTATTCGGACTAATACCTTTGTCAGCTGCCATCTATCGCCACCCAAAGTTTTTTTTGACATATTCTTAATTTTTCGGGTTCGTAATAGAAGAACGGAAATATTATTTTAAGAATATTAATCTCGTAAAACCTCGTCCGAAATGGCAATTTTCTTCGAAAAATTTGGAGCCGTTTTTAAGAAAATGGCGTTTAAGCGCTACAGTGAATTCGAAATTTGAAGCTCCTTTTCACAGAAAATTTTTGAGTTTTCGAAAAAACATCTGATGGAATTTAACTCACAAATACGATTACAAATTACTGGTAATGTGCATATTAATGATGAGAGAGATCTTCCAAAAAATTACATTTGTGCAATTTTTGTAAAGAATAAAATAATACCCCAAAATTAACTTTACGTAATGTTAAGAAGTGCAATTAGCACTATCCGTTCCAAAAGATTGAAGAAAAAAATTGGAGCCATTTATGAGAAAATGGCGTTTGCGCGTTTCTGAAAATTGCGGAACTTGATATTATCTACAGAAAACTGTTGAGTTTTCGAGAAACTTTATATGCCATTATTTAAAGCTCGTAGATATAATGTTAGCAAATCGTCGCTAATGTAAATATTAATGACGTGAGAAACAGGCGAAAGAAAATGAACTTTCATAATTTTCAAAATGAAGTTAATATATGTAAAATTTAGTGTCATAAACACAATTTTCAGTGATGTTTCGTCATTCTAAAGCGATTTACAAAGTTTCAATCCAATCAGAAGATGGTCCGGAAATTTTTGCTGATTTGACAGGGAATAACCCTGGTAAAACAGACAAATGATTCTGCTACGAACAAAACAAGTAGCAGACAGTTAAAAACATTTAAATGAATATAGTTTCATTACAACATAAAACTTATTTTATTTCATATTTTTACTAATCCACCTAATTAAGGAATTGAGGTAGGTATTTTATTTTCTTACCACAGTAGCGATAAACTGAATAGAATATTTTTTATACCACCGTTTTTTCACACAATATAAAATACCCGTGACATCCCAATCAAGTTGTTTACAAAAATTAAACATCAATAAAGAAAATTCTCTGTACTATCACTGTCATGTAGTGTTAATTGAATATGGCCACAGGTTTTTCAACAGATAGTTTATATATCATAAAAAGAAAATTTTTGTTGATGTGATTGTTCTGATGATCTGAATAAAAACTTTATAACATATAAACTGTCTGTCAATAAAAATCTGTGGCCAAATTCAATTAACAATTACAAAAATTAATTTTGATTCTTTGGAAAATTCACAATGCTGTCACAGAAAAAACCTATACAACACGTTTATAATGTTGCTTCATTTCATTCGTATAAATAAAACTCGCTAGTTTTCAAAACATATTCCCATGCAGTAAAGCTTAACATTATATACTTCGATTATTTAGTGTTTTTTGACAGATCATCAGCTGTCACGGTCGAAAGTTTAAACCAGACCAGTTTAAGAGTCCAATCGAGAGTTTAAACGTCTAGCGACGTTCAAGCTTCCGATTGGATGACATCGTAACAAATGAACTGTCACAGAACACTAAATTAATTGAAGTATAAACTAGTTGCAAAATTTACTATTTGCTGAACGCCGTACATTCAGGGTTGCCGTATTGGGCATTTTTGGCGGAAATTAGTTGTACATTGGGAATCAAGATTCTCTCAATTATTATGAATAAAATAGAAATAACAGACGTTATTCTCTCTCATTTTATGTATAAAAAAGAGAAAAATAAACGACAGGCATAGAGAAAGAAAAACAGTATAAGGTTTCGAGCAGCTCAATGGACGATGATTGGTTGATTTGAATTATATGCATTTAAGGGGACAGCCAATGGAATCGTCAGGGACAGCTCATTTGGCTTAATTTGTTGAATTATGTGGTTTCAAAGATGGGACATCTTGTTGCATTGGAGAGGTTATTTGGCGAAATTCCATAGTAAGTGGTGCGGAAAGAGCTCGCAACAAGTCTGGTAAACCTGCGTACATTATTTTGTAAATCATACAAATGTGAGTGAAGAGTAAATAAAATATCTAACTGTTGAATGTATGCTCCACGCAAAATATCTAAATTTGTTATATTGGTTGTTAGGAAAATGGAAAGAACTTTATATCATGAGAACACAAATTGATCTACAGCGATGTTGTTTATTATAGAAGTATCTAATAAAATAAAATATTATCTCCCACACGTTAATACGTTTGAAGCGAAATGTATGACGTATTCATGACAGATGAGGTTGAAAGCAAGTCATGCAAAATGTACAGGGAAGTGCATCAATATTTCTTTATTGATTGCCAATTCATGACCATCCATGATCTGAATTACATTACGAGACTAATTTAATAACATAAAACTCTTTAATTTCCGTTTTGAACATTTTATTAAATTGAATTCTGTCGTTCTACAGTTCTTCGTATTGCTAACTAGATTGCTGCTCACGAATCTCGGGCACTTTGTATACGCGATTCAGTGAAAATATGACAAAAGATGTTTTCAGTGTTTAAAATGTAAAATGTATTGTATAAATAATGTGATGGACAATTGAAAATTGAAGTAAAATACACTACTATTTTGTACTATTTGGATACGATATTTTGCCCATTATGCATAGCGCGATGTTTTAAGAAAACTATTTTCGTTATAGTCGTTATAAAGGAAATTACAAAATGTTACTTTGCTTTATGCCGTGGTATGTTCACCTACTCAAAATGTGAAACCACAATACTAAATAAAGTACGTAATACACGAAGTACAAATTGATCAGTCGTGTAAGTAGATCTATAAATAATAAAAACAATAATTTAATATAAAGAATTGGTGAAGACTAACGCTACTAAAAGCTTGCATTAAACACTCAAAATAATTTGCATGAAAAGTATTTTAAAGTATTGCATTAAAATTGTAGACATTTATTGTCAATAATTGTAATTTTCATTCAATAGATAAAAATTAATCTATAATATCTAATTAACCTTCAATTTATTCAATGCGAAAATAAGCAAGAACATTAGTTTATTAATTATAAATACAATTTTTCAAAATTAAACCAAACTATACTGATTAAAATGTAGAGTAGAAGTATTAGTACTTCGATATAATGAATGAAAATTAATGCAATTTATACTTTATCTTTAATAATGAAGAGGAAGCTAGCAATAAACAAAAATGAACCAAATATTAACTGTTGCTAACAATGTACTACATACAATACTTACTGCTGGTAGAGATAACAGCTTCTCTGTTCGCGGCAGATATTCAAAATACACAAAAATGCAATACGTACCAATAAGTCATATTCTTAATATATAGGAATCTGTAGATTGTATGCCTGTAGTCACTTCTTTAAGTCAGGACCTAACGTTCCTATCAAACACATTCAAAATCGATGCTCGTGGCTCCTGATTGGTATAATAACATTCAATTGGCAGACTGTAAATAATACGACAGTGCGTTTTTGATTGATATAAGGGGAGTTTTATTATCGTAAATTTTTTTATACGAATAGCATGTAGACAACGCATTTTTCGTTCACATTGGTATTCACAATTTTATTTCGTTCATTATTTTTATTATGATTAACATTTATTTACGGTTCTTCAAGTCTTCCTTTTATGCATCAGTGTTACCAAATTCTAAGTGTTTAATATACGAGTTTCAGGCTCAAATGGTCCCAGAGAAAGTGGATCATACCAACTTCATGAATATCACCCGTTATACTAACGGCATTGGCTTAGGGACTTTTCGTTACACTTTAAGTTTAGTACAGGTCCATTTCAGAGGAGTCAACCGTCAACGAAACTCCCCATGTGTTGGCACATACATGCCGAAATCAATGATATATGATGATATATATCTTTGGCCGAAATAGACTTTGCTGAGCTGGGGTTGGCATATTTTCATTTGTTTTATTTTCTACCAACATGTTCAAAACTGCACTCTTGAACGCGTAGAAGCATATTTACAATTTTTTAATTGAATTTGTCGTTCTTATTTGATATTCTCGTCGCATTATTTGTTTTTGAATTTTTAAAGGAGACAGTGGAAACAATGCCACGTAAGTTGTTAAAATGACTCATGCAAATCGTGTTAAAGTTAAACAATGAATATTAAATAGTGTGGCAAGATACAATGTTATTGCTCTATATGAGAATTCAAAAGCGAATTAGAACGAGAATGGATGATGAAAACGGAATTCCGAACGTACATGTGAAGTGGCATATTTATTTCAGGTAAGATGTTTATGAAACATAACAAATCTTAAATTTTTGTACGAAGGAATAGATTATTTGTGCATACCACATGCAGGTATTTGTATGTTTTTGGTTATATCTATAAATTGGCACACACGGTGATTGAACATATTTTAATTCATGTTGTTTGGTCTAATAATGTATCCATATGTTAATAAATTAACATTACAAATGTATGTGAATCTCTAAAATGCAGTTCATATCGACTTCACAATATTCTTTCAGTATTGTGAAGTCAGTACTGAATCAGATCACTTCGATGGTTGTGAAGAAAGCAATTGCAAGATTCATCTATAAAAAACACATGACGGTAACATTCAACATATGAGTGTATATTTTTGTACTTTGTATTAGGCATAGTTTTCAAAGAAGAAATAATAGGAAACATTCTTTCGATACAGGGAAGTTCTTTCAGAAAAGAAATTTTGGGAGAATATCAAAGGCATATATGTACATTCTTTTTCCAAGGATATTAACCTTCTTTGTTCGAAATTCTTAAAAGAATTTTGTTTGGAAAATCCAAGTAAGTATATTGTTTGTTATAACTCAAAAACACTCACTTTCCATAAGAATATTTATTTACAAAAATCTGGGCCAACTCGGCCGCTATGTACAGTTACCACAAAACTTCATATACAAAAAACAATCTGCCCATCTGGCTGAAACCACGCCGAGCGCTCTACTGCCGGTGATCCTCCGCCGGCGTCCTTTTATTTGGGCCAGCTCCCGCGCAAGGCTTCCCGCGGCTTCCCCTGATTGGCGGGTTCACCAGTGCGCGGAGCCCAGGTAACAGGCGTGCTGGTTTCTGAGCACACCCTTGGCGCGCTTGACGAAGCTCAGCGCGCCTGATGCCGACGCTCTGTGCTGCGCGCTGCCGGAGGCGGGAACATGCTGCCGGCGCTCTTTGCCGCGCTGTTAGCGCGGCAACTTTGAACTGCCGTCCGCATACTACACCCTCCCCCCGAAGTTGTGATGTAGGGGGTGAAACGACGCAGTCGGTTGCTCCTCCGCAATGCCGGCCGCTGCTGCGACTGTAGAGATGGCTCCTCGATGGTTTGCGCCGGAATCCAGTGTGGGCCGCTCCTCTGCTGGCTTGAAAAGGGAAAACGCATTACACTTTCTGTTGCCCTGCTCTGCGCTGGCCCCCCGCCTGTTGCTTATCTACTACAGAATCGTAGTACCGTCTCCTAATCTGTGATTGATGCCGAGAGATTGCTCTATCTTCTGTCCTGAGGACGTAAACTCTGCTCCTCTTACTGCAGTTACTATTGCTGGTTGCCACTTACAATTACTTCCGTACACTCTTACCAGTACCTTATCTCCTCTCTTGAATTTAGCGCCTTTGGTTGACACTGGCACTTCTTCCGGAAATAACAAGGACAATAAGGTACTGGGCTGCCGACCATGCAATACTTGAGCGGGGCTTCTACCTGGACATATTCGGTAACGTCCTATAGGTGGTCAACATGCTAAGTAACGCCTGCTCTACTGATGCACCCGCTCTAGTTGCTTTAAGCATGGCTGACTTGAAACGTCTGCACTAATCTTTCCACCTCTCCATTTGACTGAGGATGGAACGGTGGAGCCAAAATGTGCTGTATCCCGCTACTTTTACAAAATTTTTGAAATTCCGCTGATATGAACTGCGGGCCGTATCGGAGATCAATACTCGTGGGAGGCCTTCTGTTACGAAAACTTTCTTCAAAGCATCTATTGTATGTGGTGCAGTTGTGTGTTGCATGCGCATCACGTACGGATAATTTGACAATGCGTCCACTACTACCACCACATCAATGCCCTAAGAAAGGACCCGCAAAATCTACGTGGTATGCGGTCCCCACGGCTCGCAGGGTTGGGGCCATGAGCTTAAATCCGCTCTCGGCGCTGCCTGACTAGTTTGGCATGCTTCGCATGCTTGCTCATCTCCTCTATATCTTTGGTTATTCCTGGCCAATAACAATAACGGCGGGCTGCTTGCTTTGTCCTGGCTATACCCCAATGACCCTCATGTAAAAGGCGTAATACCTTTGGTCGCAACTTATGCGGAATCACTACCCTAACTCCTTCATCACTAGCCAGTAATAATACGCCGCCCTTAACCGACAGCCTGTGTTGGAGCTTATACCATTCCGTCAGCGCCCTGGTTCGCCTATGCGCGCTGGACCAACCAGTTTGCACGTGTACAGCACTTGCCTGAGCTGCGGATCCTTCTTTGTTTCCTTTGCCACTTTGATATGACGAGACTGGAAAACCTGATACTGCCTCCTCTTCGGCTTGTCCAGCTGGAGACAGGCGATGTCCTCAGAGTCAAAAGTTGCATCCGGCCCTTGCGGAAGACGGGATAGTGCATCTGCGTTAGCATGCTGATATGTAGATCTGTAAAGTATCCTGTAACTATAATCAGACAGGAAAAGCGCCCACCTTTGCATCTTACGCGCCGTATTATCTGGATACGCTTGTGTGGCGAGACAAAGAACCAACGGCTTATGATCAGTAATGATTATGAACCTTTGACCCATACAAGTATTCATTGAATTTCTCACGCCGTATACAATTGCTAAAGCTTCTTTTTCTATCTGAGAGTAATTCTTCTGGTGAACATTCAACGTTTTTGACACACAAGCAATTGGCCGCTCAACACCCTTAGCATCCTTCTGCGAAAGGACTGCCCCAATACCATATTCTGATGCATCTACAGCTAGTATAGTCGTTCTATCTGGCAAAAAAATGTTCCAATTTACTGCCTGCATTAAATCTCTTTCAACCTCCGAAATGCCTTGTCACAATCTGCCGACCAATGCCATTTTACGCCTTTCTTACGCAACGCGTTGAGGGGTGCTGCTATTTCCGCCATGTTCTTGATAAATTTGCCATAGTAATTAATCTTCCCCAGAAATGACTGTAGCTGCTGCAAATTAACAGGAACCGGAAGCTGCTGAATCGCCGTTGATTTTTCTCTCCGTTGGCCTGATCCCCGAGCTATCCAACACGTGACCTAGATAAGTAATCTGTTCTTTAAAAAAATCACACTTATCCAAGTTAACCTTAGGCCCCCTTCATTTAAAGTCTTTAATAAGAGATTCAAGTTTTGTAGATGTTCCTCTCCGACTCGCCCGTTACCACTATATCATCTAGGTAGTTTGGCGCTGCCCTTCACCTGGGCTGTCAGCGTATGCAGGCAGCGCTGGAAAATAGCCGCAGCTGAAGCGACCCGAAAGGCACCCGGTTGTATCGGTAAAGCCCGAACGGTGTGTTAATTACCAATAAGTTCGCAGACAGATCTTCATCTAACGGGATCTGCAGATACGCGTCCCGCAATCTATTTTGAAAATCCTTGCCCGCCCGCTAGCTTCTGAAAAAGCTCTTCTGCTCTGGGATGGGGAACTGCTGTACCATGAGGTTGCGCATTAACGGTGCTCTTGAAATCTCCGCACATTCTAATTTTAACCGTCTCTCTTTTTACTATGACTACTGGAGTTGCCATGCACTAGTACTGACGGGGGGTCAAGACGTCCAAATCTACTAACCTGTCGATTTCCTTTTTTACTTTATCTTCCACTGCCAGGGGAACAGGTCGTGCTTTAAAAAATTTAGGGGTGGCATCTTTCTTCAACTGCAAATGCGCCTCAAAAAATTTGCATTTTCCAATTGCTCCGAAAAAAACTCTGAATTCATCTATAACATTCTTTACCTCCTTTGGCAGGGCGCTAGTCTGAATACAAACGCGTCCTGAACCGTAAATCCAAAAATTGTGAAAACATCCATTCCTAGAATGTTAACCGCATCACGACTGTCCACAACCACCAGTGTTACTTGTCTTTCCATCGCTTTGTATTTCGCTAGCAGGCTTATCTTACCTTTCGTCTTGATCCCTGTCTAGCATATCCATAAAAAACTGTGTTCAGCGAGGCGCAAGGCGGAGACCCAGCTGCTCATAAGTAGTCATGCTTATTAGAGTTGCTGCTGCAACTGTATCCACCTGGAATAATACAGATTTACCACCTTTTTCCAAGTTTACAAACAATTTACTCTTGTCATCACACTGCATAACTGAATAAATACAATCACCATCCCCTTCATCGATGCCTCTTTCTTGCCGCTGGCTTTCGGCATAAACCACTGCTGCGTCCTTCTCTGACGTGCCCGCTCACCTCATCGATGTCCATTTCTTGTCGTCTGTTTTCAGCAGAACCACTGTTTCACACTTCTCTAATATGCCCTTTCTTACCGCACTTGTAGCACTCCGCTCTGAGGAATCTGCAAACCTTCCTGTCGTGACTAATAAAACACTGTCTACAAGACTTCAATAGCTTGCCTCTGCTGGTGGAAGGACTTTTCTTCTCCTGCTGCTTCCTGCTTCGTGGCTTGGCTACCCATTTTCTCCTGTACACTCATTTCCTCTACATCTCTTGCTGCTCTATCGCCTAACGTCATCTGATGCGCCGTATGCTTCGTTACTCATACGATGTTGCTAATTTTAAGCGTCTTCCAAACGGGTTTTTTGTGTTGCAATAATGCCCACCGAACTTCTTTTTCCGGCGTATGCATTACCAACATGTCCCGTATCAATGACTCCGCATACGATTTCTCTGTGTTGCATTCAAACGCACAACGCTTCGCCAAACCCTTCAACTCCGTCGCCCAATCGGCATGCGTTGGCCTGGCTTCATTCTGGATGAATAAAACTTTGTAGCGTGCCGCACTAAATGCGTCTCCCTCGAAAAATGAGCTAGCAGCCGCTGTTTAAGTATATCGTATGATACCTGCGAAATCTCTTCTCCTTGCTTAACTTACGTAACAACCTATTAACGGTGCGCCGATTGTGGCCAGAAAAAATGCCTCTTTTACGAGATTCTCTTAATATCATAGCATAACAAATGTTGCTCCAATCTGGCCACATATTCTTCGCAGGGTTCCTCTGCTGCATCGTAAGTTGCGAACGGCGGGGCTGGGCTGCTCGGTCGTGACGAAATTGCCGCTTGCTGCAATGTCTGCACCATCATCGCCATCTGCTGCTGCTGTTGCTGCTGTAGACACGCCATCAGTTGTGAAAATTGTTCCGCGTTCATTCTCCTTTTTACTCGTCGCCACTGTTATAACTCAAAAACACTCACTTTCCATAAGAATTTTATTTACAAAAATCTGGCCAACTCGGCCGCTATGTACAGTTACCACACAAAACTTCATATACAAAAAACAATCTGCCATCTGGCTGAAACCACGCCGAGCGCTCTACTGCCGGTGATCCTCCGCCGGCGTCCTTTTATTTGGGCCAGCTCCCGCGCAAGGCTTCCGCGGCTTCCCTGATTGGCGGGTTCACCAGTGCGCGGAGCCCAGGTAACAGGCGTGGGCTGGTTTCTGAGCACACCCTTGGCGCGCTTGACGAAGCTCAGCGCGCCTGATGCCGACGCTCTGTGCTGCGCGCTGCCGGAGGCGGGAACATGCTGCCGGCGCTCTTTCCGCGCAGTTAGCGCGGCAACTTTGAAATGCCGTCCGTTCCACATACTACATTGTTTATAGGGGAAAAGATGATGTATATTTACAGGAGAATTTTTTTGTCAGCCTTATTAGTAGTAATAATAATATCAATAGTAAAATAATAACAATAATATCTGTCAAAGAGAATTGCTTCAAAAAATGTATGACAAGGTACTTTGCTCTAGCAATTCACATTCAATAAATCATATGCAGATTTACATTGCTTTGAACATATAATTACTGATTACATACTTTGATACTTTCACACTCCCATGGAAATATATCAGTATTTTATATGTGGGATAGTATTTACTATGTAAACCTATATTATATTATACATATACACTATGCAATACTTTTCTATAGTATTAATGTAAATATATAACTATTACATTTATTGAAACTTTTTGATATTTACAGTCATGGCTGACCCAAAGAAAGGAATGTATGTAGTACACAATGAGACCAAAGATTTATGAAGCCTGGCCAGAAAGCCCATGAACATATCTGTAGTGTAGGTATCATAAGTAAAATAAGACCAATATTGCTAACGTTCTGTGCAAAATGTGAACATTTTAAAAATATTTATTGTCAGGATACATGGTAAATGCTGTATATTATTATTCTTGCATTTTGATTTTCATCTTTTCATATTCACCTTACATATATTCTATTAAAATGATTTAAGCAGTTGTCATATAAATTAATTTTTTTCAAGTGTTAAAAGTAATTAACCACAGGTGTATAGTTGATAAATTGCTGGGAACTGAAGGGCAGACTGTTTCAAGGCTTACTCCCTAATACAGTTTCAAATGAAAATATGGGATCCCAGTCAAAGTGATTCTTCAATAAGAATGTCCTTAGAAAATCTGCTACAGAATGGAAAAGGCCAGAAATCTTTGGAAGCAGGCTTTTAAACAGGTATCTTAATTATTTAAATTCATTGACACATTTAACACAAGGAAAATGAGGTTCAATATCTTAAATTTAATAAAGTGTTATGAATGCATTATTTAATTTTTTAAGGAGTCGAATTTGGACAAATTGGAAAAATTCAGTGGGAGTATTCTGAGAAAATTATGGTTGTGTATAGAGAGAAGAATGGGGTGGATTGTGAAAACAAATTTATTGTACATCTGATCAGGGACAGTGTAGATGAAGATTTCACAAAAAATTAACTGGAAAAACACTTGTTTGTAATTATTCTAAAATAAATTTACTTGGTAAAAAATAAATAGTTATTAACTCTTCTTCCTAGTTTTCACTGTTGAATGTTGAGATGAAATATATTATTGTAATTATGAAATGGAGACAAATAAAATTTAGGAAATACTCTGATTTCAATTTTTTAAAATTTCCTTCCATTAATTCTATATTCTCTATCAATCTTTAACAATCTTTGTAAGAATGTAATTTATTAATTTATTCCCTCTAAAGCTTTCTAATTATATTTGCATTTTAAAATGATAGTAAAACATTAAACTTCTCATATTTCAACATTATGAGTTTCAGAAGAAACTTATTAAAATAATTGAACCAAATGATAATTATTTCAATGTTTCAAAATATTCAGATAGTTAAAATTAACATTATAGTGAGAGAAGTTCCTGATGACAGATTTCTCGAATTGCGTATGTTTGAATGTAGCGCCGAAGTCTAGCTTCACTGTACATTTTCGAAGTTGGCAGGGCCGAATAGCCGCCATATTGAAAATTCTAGGGACCAAAGCAAGCTGAAATCCCCTGTAGTATGTATCCGATTTATTAGAAAAATACTGATAACTAGGCCACGGAACTTTATGGAATTGCATATTTTTACTGATTGCACGAATCGGATTGTCGAAAGGAATTGTGTATAACTGTACCAGCACCAAAAATGAAAGAAATTTAGCACATTTTATTTTTCATGTTTCTGAGATTTTTCACTTTATCTGGATTTTAATGTATGAGGCGTATTTTAGTGCATGTATTACAGGTTTTTGTGTAGAAGTGGGTTGAAGTCAGATATTTTCGTGTATTTCTCTTTCAAAAGAAAGTGAATTACTCTATGCTAACGTACAATATCAACATAATATTCCCAATAGTTTTCTGACAAGGTTGTTTTCGCAACATTCGATTTACATCCTGAACCTTCATTCATGCACATAAACTTAGTGAACTGGGCTGAATGGTTTTCGACATCTTGTAACAATGCTGTTGGTTCTCTCGTTAATATATTATTTGTTTATTATCGTGTTTGAAAATATATTTTATTGTGCACATTTTGTACTAGAGTGTAAAATGAAGATTACCTATAAATAAATATTAACTGTTGGTAACTATATTTATTTAATGCATAATTTTTTTAAGAACTATGGGGGCCCTTTAACGTTGGGATCCTATATGATCTGATTTACCCTCGAAAATAGATTTTATTACATCGAGTGAATATTAAAATCCTAGCATAAAACGCTCATTTCTTTCTATATTCAAAATTCAACTACTATGTCTTTCGGGTAGGGATCACAGCACTATGAAGACGTGTACTAAATTTACTTCTGCCCAAGCAGGTCACACAGTTTTTAACTATTTTTGACGTAAAATAAATAATATAAAATAAAATCTCTTCACCAGGTCCGTGTTTATGCACTGGTCCGAAGGCCCCCGTCCCAGGGCCCCCTATAGTTCTTAAAAAATATTCAATACTAATTTTATCAAAAAATAAAATAAGAAAACAGAAAACCGTGATGTATGATTAAAGAACAAGCAAAGCAACAATTGGCATAACGGAGTGATGGATAATATTATAATATGGAATTATTATTGGATAATATTTATGCTATGGAATGTTGTTGGTTGATGCGTTTCAATTTATATTGTACAATTCAATAAACAAGTAGTATTTTAAATGTAATTATAAATATATGTTTAATTTTTTGTTTGAATAATGTTAAAATGAGTAATGCTTTCAAAATATTAAAAAACAAAATACAATGCGAATTTATACGATCTTCTTTATTTTTCACCACCAAATTTGTAGAGGGGAGACCGGTAAAAGTGAGGATAAGAAGCCCTCAAATTAATCTAGGCCAGTATTGTGAATGTCGATGCCACGAGCAAGAGTCCGTGGCACGAGTGCCACGACGAAATCGCCCCTCCCCACAGTTCATTACCCTGCGCGACAACGCCATCCCTGTAATAAAACGGAGGGTTACTACTACTCGTAAGAGTTCCCTTTCCCGACGCTAGTTGCGCAGAGAAGCTCTTGGCATGCTACGGTGCCACGACGGCGTGCCACTACCACCAGTAGAAGACCTTGACACCACTGATCTAGGCCCCCAGAGCTCATAGATCGGCCCTGCTCTTAACTATCGTTCGGCCACTCCTCGGTGGATGCCTCCCTCCTCCGAGCGACGCAAACGACTTCCTTTAGTTGTACTGTGTTTTGTACTCCAGACCTGACCTCTACTGTTTTACATCGTTCAACTGTAAAAGAGTAGATTGATACTTACTCCCATGAAAAGTAACACATACTCTGAAAGAAAACAAACTGAAAACAAAACAAATTACCGAGTGTTTACTCGGAGTACTGTTTAGTAGGAGTACACTGAGTAGAGTACAATTTTGTTTCACTACATTCACAATTGTTCAACAAAATGCTAACTAAAACACGTTCTAATCTATTACTATTTATTAATATTATTATTATTAAAGGAATTGATTTTGAATTGACCAAAATGACCGCAGTTTGGTACAGCACGGCCACTTGAAACTTATCTTGTATCGTAAGCAGCCCCGTGAAGGGCGCTGGCTGGCACTGCGCTGGGAAAGCGGCCCTCTTTGGACAGAGGCTGCCGGGGATCCGCTCTCTCAGCGCCTGGCAACGCACTGAGGCCACTCCACCCCGTACGCGGAGCGCGGTTGTAGAGGTTGCCAGTGGAAATGCGCGGCAGGGCCCTCGTGCTGGCAACTTGGCTCACTGTTGCACGCGCTCTGCACGCAGTCACCGCTGGAAACCACCATCTGCAGCGGGCGAGCGTTTTGCGAAGCTCAAGAGCGGGCCTTTGAACTCCCAAATAACTTGGTGGAGACCACGAAGTCTACAAAGAGGAGACTCAACTCCGGTGTTGGAGACATGGTGGGGTATGTACGAAAAACGTCGGCAGCTATTTGAAAAATAATACAAAAAAAACGAGACCCTTCGCCTTCAGCGACATCACGCGGCGAAAGAAGGAACTTATCTCGGCTTTTCTCGGCCACTAATCGTCAAAATTCGTTTGGTCCAAGTGGGTCAGTCGGCGCCGATTACCAGGCGGTGTGGGGATGTGCTTAACCGAAGACAATAAGTTGAAAAGGAAGTAGTAAGTAGTAAATAATTTTGTAGAAAAAAATGTTTGAATTAAATTTTGTATACGATGCTTTGCTGCCATTGGCTGTTTTGAAAGCCTTCGTAGTTCTTTCAATTGCCACGTGAGGTCGCTGAAGGCGAAGGGACTCGGTTTTGTTTGTATTATTTTTCAAGTAGCTGCCGACGTTTTTCGTACATACCCCCACCACCGGAATTGAGTCTCCTCCTTGTAGACTTCGTGGTGGAGACCATTGCAGTGGCGCTCCTCGCCTCTATCACCTTCTTGCAGGAACTAAAGTACGAACGGCTGCCAACGTTACTTCAAACGAGCGTGGCTGCTGCGTAGGTTTCCAAGATGCAAGTTCAGGCGCGTAATGTTACAAAAGATAGCGTCGATGTTCGCGTTTTCTTATATGTATATGTTATGAATAATTGAAGATTTAGAAGACACTTTTCGTAATTCTCACAAATTAGCCAATTTTTAAGTGCAGATGTTGGCGAGCCTAACCTGCAGCTGTACCCAGTGACTCTAGCTCCTTGTATTGTATTAATACACCGATGTAACCCTTAATGGTCCTCATAGTCCTCGTTTGAAATAATATTTTTGGATTTATTGCTACTTGTTCGGCGTTGCTACCTTTCAAGATTTTTGATATCACATGATTATTTAACTTTAGGGTAAATCATCCTCGTAACTAAGCCAATCCACTTTCATTTGGTGACGTTGATTTCAAGAGATACTAAGATTAAAAATTAATTCAAGATGCTGTAGAATTGTAAAAGTTGTATTTGTCTGGTTGGGTTTTAAAGCACTTGAAAAACATTATGACTGACCTCCTAAAATATATAATACTTTATAGTTTATTAAAATGATACTTTGTACATTGTAGAGAGTGTAGAATATGTAACAGTATGTACAGACACGTTTGTTTTTTAACATCTGTCTCTTTTAGAGGATTCACCGTCAGGAATACTGGAATTGAATAACTCTGCGTTCTCGCGCCATCCGAGTGCGCTGCGAGATGTTTGTTCAGCCGAAGGAGGGCCGCTCGCCGTTCCTGAGCTTCACCAGCTGCTCGCTCTTCTCCCAGATGGCGCGCGCCAACCCCACGTTGCTCGCAGCCTCCGACATCCGCGCCTCCTGCACACGCCACAGGCGCACAAAACACGCCACATTAGACTCTACGCACCAACACTAATAGATGCCTTAAACACAACAAGCAATTACTCCCCAACCTCACGTTGCTAGCAGCATCCGACATCCGCGCTTCCTGCACACGCCACAGGCGCACAAAACACACGACATTAGACTCTACGCACCAACGCTAAACGATGCTTTAAACACAACGAGCAATTACACACCAACCCCACGTTGCTCGCAGACTCTGACATCCGCGCCCTCCTGCACACGCCACAGGCTCACAAAACACACGACATTAGACTCTACGCACCAACACAAAAGGATGCTTTAAGCGCATCAAGCAATTACTCCCCAATCTCACGTCGTTCGTAGCCTCCGATATACACGTCTCCTGCGTGTGCCATAGACGCACAAAATACGCGACAGACTCTACGCACCAACGCTAAACGATGCTTTAAACGCATCAATTACTCCCCAATCTCACGTTGATTGCAGCCTCCGACATCCGCGCATCCTGCGCAGGCCACAGGCGCACAAAACACACATTAGACTTTACACACCGTGACTAAGGAGGGCTTTAAATACTAAAGGCAATTAAAGCAATTACTCGCCAACACTGCACGAGTTTTAAACACGAAAAGCAATTACGAAAAGATAGGATGCGTTTAAGCGAAGTGAAAGACGAACTGACGCTTGCTTTACATGGAACTGCAACTTTCATTTCATATTGGATCCCGCGGCAACTGCTTGCAAGATTAAATCGTGGACATATTATTTTAACGACCAACTTGTGAGACAGTGCGAGTACTTGATCACTTACCTTGCAGTCGGAGAAGTAGCGTCCTGTCACCCCCCTCCACCTCCTCCGATACGGCCAAGTGGATCGTAGTCTGAGCGCCTTCCTCAGCATTCTGCAAAGTAATATTTTGAGTTTTCCATTTTGATCCTAACATGTAATTTATCCTAACCCATAAGGTTTGATTTTTAGTGCACTATCAACACATATAATTGCATTTATTTTATCTTGGGTGAACTTTTTGGGTGGGCTGCACCCTACGGTTTTGCTAGGTGTTTAGGTAAATAGTAAGTCGTTTGTTGTAAATAGTAGTAAATAGAAGTCGTTTTGCTAGGTGTTTTACTATTTTGAGAGGGAAATGCTTAGCTATTAAGGTGTGAATGTATCACCTTGAAAAAGAGGATGAGTATCACTTTTATGGGTTCCCGCATCCATCCAGGCATAGTGCGGATAATGTCAGTTAACACGAGACCAGGATGTAGGCTATTAACTGCTACTCCTGCCAACAGAAAAAAATTTCACTGAGTGTCAAAATTGGAGAAAGATGTAATTTTAATCTTATTTTATTTCCTATTTTCTTAACAATACAATAATAATGGATACAACTAGTTTTTCTTGAACTTTCTCTTAATTTTACATGTTTTACTATCTTATTTTAAATGTACGAGTAAAATTAATTTCGTTTTATTTTCAAACCATATACAACCAAATAAATACTTGAAAACGTATTCATTGAGCTTAATATAAGAAAATGTTTTAGTTTGAGAACAGTAAACAATTTTCAATAATTTGAAACCAATAATGAACCATTATAACAAGTAAAATTATTGAAAACGCCTTGCCTAGAAATTCAGTATTCAAGGACAATGACACACCCATAAATTGACATTTTTTGTTAAATGAACAAATGTTCACAAAGTAGCTGGTTTTGAACAGAAAACAACAGATTGTCTTTGCCCCAAATATCTTGCTCCACTAATGATAAAACAGTTTTCCTACAAAATGTTTGTTTGATATGTCTCAGTTTTTGTGTACCGGCAATGTATTGTGTGAATTTTAATTAATTTATTAGAAAATAATTGCTATAAATCAGTACCTTTTGTGAAGAATCGGATATTCGAATGATGAAGGGTATTTATTTTCCTGAATGTTCTGAACGTCTTTGCCTACCTGCATCCTTCAATCGCCTCGCCAGCTCGTTGGAAACGAGCACGTTTGCTAGCTTGGTCATCGCGTAGATTTCCAAGTCGCTGAAGTCCTTGGCCGTGGAATACTCCAAGCGCTCGGGTGTCAGTTTGCCTTTTCTCATGCGCCAAAGAAGACACGAACACAATCCGCGAGGGGGCAGACTTCTTCAACAGGTCCACCAGCAGAAGAGTAAACAGGAACGGCCCGAAGTGGTTTGTCTGAAAAGAGAACACACATGCTTCTAATCGCTTTTCACGTTTGTTGTACTAAAATTGCTTTCAAATGCATTATTTTACAAATATAATTGTAAATTATAGTTTCGTTGGGGCAAAATTCAATTTGTCTGGTGTTAACATTTTAGTACTGGTTACAAAACCATCATGCTTTCTTTTCTTTAATAAAACCTACAATGATGCCTGGTATTCACGCGAGAGTATTTTAAATAAGTTTAATTGATAGATTGTCAAAACCATCTAAGTTTGTAGTTCTAGAAGAAAAATTGATGTTTTAAATTTCAGGTAAGTACTTCTCATTAGTGACGTGATGTTGCTTTTACGAGGAAAACGTTCGAGCAACACACTGAATGTTACAGGAAGTGTGGAAGGACTGAGGGACAGCGAGACTAATGGCATCTAAAAAGATTCTAGGCAATCACTGTTCGTTATATGCGATATTAACTAATATATATTTTACATCACAACACTTTCATCTCAAGACTTCAACTATCTACTAAACATCATCATTAGAGTTTTACATCAACAGAATTATTTTCGTGTTAATAAAGATTAATCGTTCAAACAAATTAACAGACGTAAATAATGTGAATTTTAATAAATTGAACATAAGTATTCGAATATTTATTTATATTAGACAATTTTTGTGCATTATTAGCAACGAAGACTGTTAAGACAATACATATGGGTTCATAAAGAAACGATTCCTTCCATTATTATACTTGAAACTTCCAATCCCTTATACACACAATGAGCAGAAGTACTTCTAGCACTCTGCTATATTCTTACAAAATGTTTGATTGAAGATGCACCGCGTAGTAAAAATCTTGAGAGAGAAACCTGCCTCGCGAGACTTAGGGGAATCCCCTATTCTCTGCCAACTTCCATTCTTCTCTCTCTCCCACTGCCCGAAGCAGTTGGAGGGCCGTACGAGTGATCAACTGAAACCATGTCACCTATTTGCGCCCGGAGCGTGGTGTGCAATCTTGCTGAAGAGCATCAACTGACACCGATACTGGACGCATTGCGACATAACGTTGAACGATGGAGGGGAAGATATACTTATATCTACCCGACGAGAATTCAGATTCAAATTGTAATTCGTTATTGGTTAAACGATACACAGGTGGGGCTAAAATACTCCCGTGGCGAGTGAAAATAAGCTACCGTACCTGCAGCCCCCTGTGGAGGCCGTCGGCCGTTTTGTCAGAGCCAAGCCCGCCAATGCTCGCTCCCGCGTTGTTGATCAGAATGTCGAGGCGGGGCTCCGACGCCAGGACCTTGGCGGCGCACGCCCTCACGGAGTCCAGCGACGCCAGGTCCAGCGACAGCAGCTCCACCGTCGCGTCGCCTCGCGCCGCGGCGCGCACCACCTCTGCAACGGCGCAAGGACAATTCATAAAAGAGAGTTTGATGCACTAGCTCACGGAGTCCAGCGGACGCCAGGTCCACCTGGTCATTCCATATTAAATCAACACAGTTCTCATTAAAATCTAACCTTATCATTTTAGATTCAGATGAAATTTGACACATAGGTAGTATGAATGAAGAATAAGAAAGCTGCACATTTTGAGTTAAAGTATTTCCACCTGTTTGTGAAATACAGCCATGTAAAAGTTTATAAAATTGGGTTGTCGAAAGTTTTTAAATTGATGTAGAACCTCTCCATATTAAGATGGAGAGCTGGAAAATGTGTCCTTTGCAGCGTTCTTTATGGCCTTTTTTGTTATGCAACTCAAAAGGGGTTAGGTTTCAAAACTTTTTGGAATTTGAATTTAAAAAGTTTCATTTTCAGATTTTTCAAAATGCTTATCTTAAAAAATTTTGAAAAAATATCTAAAACCATTCTTACATGTTTTTGAACTGACCATGTAAGTATAAATTTGGGATCATTATCATACTCACTGCCAGTGGCAAGTAGCAGGCTAACATGTTGCCACTTGCATCCAACTTGAACAACTTATTTCAATTCAATTATAAAAATTCTAAAACAATCCGTATATGTTTCCAAACAGATAGTGGAAGTTTAAACATGAGACTGCAGTGAGTTCAAATTAAAATCTGCGTACATAGTGAACCATTCAATAGCGTTTCTGGTGATGACTTACTTTATTTATAACCTACGATGAAGTTATATTAGAACTTTAGTTCGTTTACAGTTTTTAAAAGCTTCGGCAGTTAGTAGTGTTTCTTCCACTGACAAATTGTAGACTCTCCCTGTTGTCACCGAATTAATTTTTCGCAGGAAAAAGTTCTCTGGGAGCCGTAGCATATCTTGTTTTCTAGGATATGAGAAAAAAAATTGTTGGGCCAGCTGGTGTTAAAAGCGACATATTAACTTCATCCTTGCTTTCATTTTTTGTCAGAACATAGGCCAACCGCCAGTTATTTCATAGATTAATGTTATGTAACCGGTAACTTCTGTCAATTGTAGTCGATCTTCAGATGCTCTTACTCTTTCTATAGTTCTTCACTCTTGGTTTTGAATTTCTCAAACGGATGAGAATAAAAAATGAAGTTTTTGAGTACCTGGAATTGTTAAAAACTTTTTTAGACGATTGTCCAAAAATATTCATCTTGAGTAACAAATACAAAATTTGCCAAAAATGGCTTTTTCTTGCGAAAAGTTAATCCGATGACAACAGGCAGAGTTTACAATTTGTCAGAAGAAACACTACTAACTACTGAAGAAAAAATAAAACATGAAAAACGCGTTTCTCATTGCATCTCTTCAACAGATTGCCCTAGGAGATTAATTTTTTGGGAATATGCTACATTTTGTATTCTCTTTCATATGTGAGTATCGCGATTACCGATTTGGCTTGGGGACACGCTTCATCCCCATTTTCGGTTAAATCCTTTGATTCCGTGAAGAGATATGTTTAAAATTTCTTCAAGAGTCCTATCTGGTGAAGTGAGCTACCTAGTAACTAACTCACCAAGAGCCTTCTGTCCGCGCTGGGGGTCCCTGCAGGCCATCAGGACTCGTGCACCTCTACGCGCCAGGTCCTTCGCAGTCTCCAGCCCAATGCCTGCGACACAACACAAACTTAAGTATTATGCTTACCTTAATTTTATATAATTAATCATTATTTTTCACTTTGAGGGATCCTCAAATCTAAATGGCGTCTGTGAGCTAAATTCTTAAACTGTCATCGCCCTAATAATAAACCCGTTCTCTCCTGCAGGTGGTACACAATAAATGTAACAAAATCCTAGGGAGAGAAGCAGAATCGAATATGATCACATTTTGCCTACGCGATGAGGGAGTTAACAAGCAATATCGAAGTTATACAAGTGGTATTTGCTACTGATTGAACTCTCGGAACAACTCAGGTATTAGCGAACATCGTTTTCGGTCGGTTTTATGTTCAAACACTGATCGCTCGCTGAATTTTTTAGTATTCTTTTAATTTTTCAAAAATAATTTGCAATAGCCACGAAAAACATAGAACATAAGTGACTTATTAATTCTGCTGGCGCCGAGACTCGAATTATTTACTAATATCACTCTTTGCTGGCTTCCCATTTATAATGTAGTAGCGTAATGCAGAGGGCTGAAATAACTATTTCTATGCAATTCGCGATCATGGTACATGGCTTACGTCCGTCAGCAGAGTAGATCCTACACAAGCGATTAGTTGAACTTAGAGGTCTTATTGTTTTAAAACCATTCATTCAGTTGCGATAACCAAAAACTGTTTTTTTATTTCTCACGCTTCCTGATGTCCAATGTGGACTTGATTACGCAAGTCAATTCGTATCCCAATATTTATGACGAATGTAAGATAAGCGAGACATTGTATTTGAGATAAAATTTTCAAACTCATCTCATCTTACCAGAGATTTATGTAATTTCCCAAACACTTCTCGCAATGTATCGTATCGCATGTGCCCAGTAAACGTACTAAGAGTGACATGGTATTTTCTATCTCCTGCAAGAATAGAGCGATGCGACTTCGATGTCGATGTTTTTACAGAAACATCGATTTTATAAACTTCGATGAATTAATGTCGATGTTTTTTTAACATCGGTTTTATGATCAATGTTTGTTTCTGAATGAAAAATTCCCTTGATCACAATACCGTAAAAGTTGAAATATGAAATAATAACTGATAGTAACACTTAAGTGATGTATTGGAACCAAAAGAACACTGTACTTCCTTCATCGACCAAACTCTCTCGCCCGAGATGACCTACAAGCCCTTGTACTTCTTCTTTCTTCATATTCATTTCGCACATTGTAATGTGGTGGCAAATACGCTAGGGGCGTAGGGTCTGCCCGTTCGTCTCCTAGCCTTATTCGACGAATTGATAAACACGAACTGTCGAATTAAATTTTAATAGACACGAATTTAATATTAGAGTTACTAAACCAGTCTAAAAACATCGATGGTTTTTGGTCGATGTATTTTCAACATCGATGTTTCAACTTCGAAGATCGATGTTTGCTAACATCGACGATTTGTTATCGAAGTCGCATCACTGTCCCACGCACCTGCGTTGGCGCCCGTGACGAGCGCCGTGAGTCCGTCCAGGCGGCGCGAGGACGAGCAGATGCCCACCGAGGACTTGTACCACAGCTTGAAGGCCACGGCGGCGCCGATCGCCAGCACCAGCCAGTGCTCCAGCACGCACGACACCAACGCCCAGCACCAACCCATGGTGTCACGATGCAGGATCTTCTTGACCTCCGGTAACCCTAGGCGCTTGCTCGTAGAGCGACGCTGGTGTCCACTCCAAGGAAAACTGTTAATATTGAGGCGGGTGGCAATGCTTTGTGTATGTCCCGAAGCCTTTACTCTCTCGATATCACATTCAATGTCACGGCATCAGATATTGAATCATCACTCGATTAGATAAAATGTCGGTTTTCAAGACCTTAGCTCGTGTCAGGTTATGTACGTTTTTCTATCGCAAATTTTAGAGCTGAAAATTTCGACCTAGCTGACAAGCTAGTGTCGAAAATCCTGCCACCGTCGAGACTCGAACCTAGGATCTTCCGGTCAGAGACACTGCAGTGTCATCAGTTAATGTCCTGAGTCATCTCTCCCGGTCCAATTTAATCAAATTAAAAAAATAATTGTATGTCAAAAACATCAATAATTCATTCTTATGTAAAAATCGTTTTACATCTGACTTACGTCGAATAAGGTATAATTTAATGAGACCTTTCACGTTCCTTCAGTTTATAGAATTTGTAATGTATATATAAAATATTCTTAAAAAATAAATTAATCTTATTTCTATTACTAGAATTACGATATTAATAGATATAATAGGCTACAACATTACATACTACCGTGACGTCCGTTGCCAAATTTCTCCGTTTAAACCAACCACGTCGAAGTCTCTAGCGAAGTAACTGCCTTTCCAGAGTTCGCGGGGACTGCGTAAGGATAGTAACAACAGGCAACTCAAACTTTCTCGTTTTTGGGATGTCACCATAGTATTATTTTCCCCTAATTCTAATGACACACATCACAAAAAAATATCTGGAATTTTCTTAAATGGTAGAAAGTGGTCATATTTTTATTAGCATGTTAAGGAACTTTGTAACTTTTTTTCTCTTTTCTCCACAGCTACAATTTTTTTGGTACGCGTTGTTATAATGACTGCAGCCATTGATATTCTAAATTGTATTATTTTTGTCAAACATTTTCTTTTCTTTTTGTGCCGGGTCAATAACACATACGACAGATGTCTCAGCACACAAATGATGTTTAACAATTTATCATGAATCATATAGGGGAAACATTTATTTAATTATTACTCTTATACTAAGATAATTACAGATCAAAGTCCCTCGTATGCTACATTGTAGTATGTTTTCTGTCCCAGTAACTTCCATATATATATATATATATATATATATATATATATATATATATATATATATATACACATTTCAATAAGAATAAAAGGGATTTTTTTATCTATTTGCTTTTCAAAAATCAGAAAAGAATTTCAGAGTCAAGTTTTGAAAAACAATATAATTTATTGTCTTCTAGATGCTGCCTGGAATGTACATGGCTTCCATCGTGTCGTCTCGGTTGTACAAAGAAAAAACAAATAACCTCACGGAAAAATACAACTTCACAATAATTTAAAAAACCACAAACTTAACATAGCTTTCCAATTGAAACTGCACAAAACACAATTATTTCTGGCAAAAAAACAACAAAACGTTTTCGTACAACAAAACGTTTCGTATGAACATTTCAAATAATTCAACACACTGTATGCCAATTCATATTTAGTTTAATTAAATCAGTCTCTTTTTTTCTGAACACTGAAACTGAATTGTTGTGCTCCGAGTGCGCTGCGAGATGTTTGTTCAGCCGAAGGAGGGCCGCTCGCCGTTCCTGAGCTTCACCAGCTGCTCGCTCTTCTCCCAGATGGCGCGCGCCAACCCCACGTTGCTCGCAGCCTCCGACATCCGCGCCTCCTGCACACGCCACAGGCGCACAAAACACGCCACATTAGACTCTACGCACCAACACTAAGAGATGCTTTAAACACAACGAGCAATTCCCCCTCTCCCAACGTCACGTTGCTCGTAGCTTCCGATATATGCGTCTCCTGCGTGTGCCGTAGACGCACAAAATACGCGACAGACTCTACGCACCAACACTAAACGATGCTTTAAACACAAACGAGCAATTACACACCAACCCCACGTTGCTCGCAGACTCTGACAACCGCGCCTCCTGCGCAGGCCACAGGCGCACAAAACACACGAGAAATTAGGGCAAATTAATTTTGAAGCAGGGGAAATGACAAATGAAGTGGGTAATGTCAAAATCGAAATCGACGAAGATGTCGAACAGTCAGGGGTAAAGTTAGTTAAGAATTTAAAAGTGCGAGAAAATCAATTTCAAACTTTTTATGGAAATTATGAGGATTTTTTGGGATTCAGGAGAGAATTAAGAAGGCCGCCAGGAATTCTAGGTCATCTGATTGTGAAAATAACGTAAAGTTTAATGAATTGGTGACGATTCACAGGGGATCAGAAATCAAGGGATAGAAATGATAATCAAAGACAATGACAGTGGTAGGCCTCCAGAATGTCGTCGTAATAGGAGACAAGGCTAATTTAATGCAATGTTTTTTTTAAACCGTGTTCGATGAGCAGTGATCGTCGAGGCTCCCTGAGCATTTCATTATAAAAAACAAGTCAAATAAGAGATCCCGTTTTACGGAATAACTGCAGATTTCATATTTCAGACAACACGATTGGGGATGAGAATTTTAAGGAAATTAAAGAACGAGCTAGAAAATATCAGTGGTGTTAAAATATTCATGTTTACGATCATATTGACGCATGTAGAAAAATCAATTCAATTTAGTCGAATTTTATTGGAGTCAAAGATAGAGTAATAAAATGATTATGAAATTACGCCTTAGTCTCGCTACGAGAGAGTAATATTTGTTGCTCTATGCTTGGTAAATAATGATCTTATTTATGATGTTTTCTTAGGGATCGAATTTGTTTCCGAGAAGTGGCATTGTCAATTTTTCTTTACGGACTTGGATAGTTTTGATGGAGTTAGGGATTAGCTATTGCGGGTGACAGCGAGGGTAAAATAGCCTAGTATGCGAAAGTGCAAGATTAATTAACGTAAATGTTTTTACCTGTCCTGCATCCGATAAAGATTTGTTAGGTTAGAAGTTATTAAATGTACTCCATTTGAATTAAAAACTTATCTGATTCCACGATAATTAAGACATGATGTCGATAGATTTTGTTAGGGCAATGTGAGAAGACTATCTTATTAACAGAGGAGTTGTATTGTTTAAGAAAAAAGTGGTAAGATCAAAATAAGCTTGTACGCAAGGAGAATTAATTGGAGTAACAGTAGTTGAGAACTTAGGCATTCCCCAATTTTTGACTGGAGATTCTGATAATTTATTGTGATAAAATATTTTATTTTAGTAGTTTCCGCTAGCTCGATTGGATATGTTATTATTGAGATTCCTTGCTTTGTGAACACAATTCCCCACCCAAATGTGTGTTGTTCGAAAGACGAAAATGATCTTCCAGCTGGAAATTTTAATTTTTATAATTTGAAATCATTTAAAGAATAAGAGACTTATTAATTCACTGATGATCTCTCACCCCATTTCGCCGATACCCTGAGCATCGACGGAACTGTTTGCGAACGACGGTCTTAATTTTGTTTATTATTTCCCATTAGTTTTATTCTTTTTTATAATTTTCCATTAGTCGTGTTGTTTTTTTCTATAATTTATCATTAGTTATGTAGCCTTCTTTTCATAATTTCCCATTAGTTGTGTTGTTTTTTTTTAATAATCGCCTTGTCAGCGCCAGTATTAAATGAATGATTAAGTATTCAGGGGAATTTGTTATTGTTAGTTCTAAGTCGTTTTCTTTTAGTGGTACTAAGTTAGGTAAACTTAATCTGTTAATTCTAAAGTGCTAATGCCACCACTTATTTTTTGTGACGAGAGAGAAATCTTGTCAGTAATTATTTTGTTCCAACAATTAAAGACCGCGATGTCTCTCTCTATCGGGAGGGGAAGGCTGATGTGGCGGCATATAGCGGTGCCTAAATAAATTTACTACAAAAAACTTCTTTTCTTTCGTATTCTCAGGCAGACGCACGTGCGCTCTTCCCCGCTGGCCTCGGCCCAGCCGCGCTCCACCCCTACCCGTTGCTCGCACCCCCAGCCTGCCTGGTAGGGGTTTATTGCCACTTGTCTTCAAGGGCCACTTGACGGGACCACTCCGCTGAATGCACCTTTTGTCACCCACCCCCCCGCCGACCCTGAGACGCCCTCCTCGCTTCCACGCCTGTCGCGATAATTTCAGAAAGCCCGAACCCCTTCGCCATACGATAATTGCTCAATAGGAATGACCCCCCCCTTGACGAACGCAGCTGCGTTCCGTTCAACAAAGATAGCATTTCGGGAGAGAGAGAATTCAGAAAATTTTCCACAAATCCTCGGACCGCCATTCGTCTAAATTAATTCTGCGACGCAGTAAGATGCGGCCAATGAAAGGCTTCAAAAAGTAGGTCTGCGAGCCCCAAAAAAAAACTTAGGAGGGGGAAAATACGGAGAGGGACAGATTCCCGAAATCTTCAGGAGACGGACAGGAGAGTTACGAGAGGGAAGTAGTCGTGAGAGCGACCACGCGTGAGCGTCGGCCGCGGAAGTAACGCTTAAAAAAAGCGAGCGCTCTGAGTTACGAGGGGGCGCTTCGCGACCGAAACTCGTTGCCTAAGTCGGGCGAACGAGCCGCGAGTATCGGGAGCTAGCCTACGGTCCGCGCCAGCGATTAAACGCTGTAGTATCGCTCGTCTTAGCCGTGACGAGAGACGAACCCGGACTCGTCCAGCGTCTTGGTGGCGAGACGCCAAGGGGCAAGCAGTGACCGCGAGAAGATATACGCCTTCCCGTTGCGACACAGCAGCCAGTGAGACGACGCCCGCGGAAGACGCCAAGGCCACCGACCTCAACGTGGGCACCCCAGTCCACGCTCGTCCACAGATAAGACTTTTTACGCACGCCCGCGCTTAAGGGCGCCCCGCCTCGAGACGAGGCGGAAAATGCCATCGAACTTTTAAAGTGTTTGGTCTTTCTTCATGTTGTTTGTTTGTTAATTATTGTTAAAATTAAGCGATGCCGCGCAATGGCATAATTTTTATGTAGAGTGTAACAGAAGTGTCATTAACTTTCTTTTATTTTATTTTTTTCCTTTTTTTACCGAGCTCAGTAGGTAGGGTGTGATCCCACCTCATGGGACTTTTTTCTTTCATGTAACTTCCCCGGCCGTAGGTCGGAAATAAATGTATTATTTTATTTTACTGCCCAGTTACGGCTCATCATTTAAAGTAGTCGTTGCACCTGCACCGCTCTTTCACCCATACTGTTGCAATTAGGGCTCCCAACGCGGGGCTGGATAGGCGATGATGTTGCAATATATATATATATATATATATATATATATATATATATATATATACACACACACATATACATACATACAGGGTGTCCAGAAGCTCCCGTTACAAAAAAATACCACAAATTCTGTGTTGCCAGACATAAAGAATGGCAGGTCCAGTTTTTTCGAAAAAAATTTTGTCTTTGAGAAAATTGAGTTTAAAAATCACTTCCGGGGCGCGAAATTCAAACCGGCCGCAACAACACTGCAGACAGTGGCGTCACCTTCTGCGCGGAGCATCTCCTCGTTTCTCCGCGTAAACGGTGAAATAGTCGAGTAATATTCTGGAAAGCATCGCGTTGCTTACACTAGAATATTTAATAGTATCAAGTATTTGCAGGTTCTATTCAATTAATGTTTTAAATGTACGTACAGAATATCGAGTTTTGTTCAAAATGATAGCCACGGTACACGGCGGCGTAAACATAAATTATGAACATGATCCAGCATTTATGAAAAATATTGAATCTCCTGGAAAGCTCGAATTGTTACTCGTATTTTTAACACATATTAATATGAACTAGTGCTTTGGACTTAAGATTGCCACGTAAATGATAGTCTCCTGACGATTATTCTAAATATTGTGATATACTAAAAGCGTTTTAGAAATGAAATATTCGTTTTCTGAATTCCCGTTCCATGAAAATACTGAGTTTATCTCTGGGCGCGGAATTTGAATTGATGCTTTTTCCAGTCATTTTGTGGTGATGCAGACCGAACAGTGCATTGAAGAATCTTTGTAGGGGCACGTAGGTCTTTAACCTAACCCACAGGTCAATATCAACAGAGATAAAATAGCGTCACCGTATGTGCCGTGCAACAATGAATAAAAAATACAAAACTAGTATATTACTGGTGTGAAAGGGTAAAAGATTGAGAAAAACTGTGATGTTGCATTGCGTGATGTACAAATACTTCAAAAGAACTCAAACATTCTAGCAGGCAAAAGTTCGACCGTGGTTCACTGAGGTTACCGGACCGCTGCCATTCGCAGCTCGTATTACGGTCGGTGTCCTTGCATTTGTCACTTGCTAGGCCGAGTCACATCGTGGTTTATATCGTATGGCGAACTTCCCACCGCCGCCTAGTGATTCGCCCATCAGACGCATGTCAGTTTTGCCTCAAAACAACAGATTGCGCAGTTCGAAACCCGGCCCGCACGGTGGTCATCGCTGAAAAATCACCTGTACGGAGTCATCTTTCCCCTTCCTTCCCCTCCGCACTACCCCCAGCGTCCCACCGCCGGCAGCGTATACTAAAAGCTAAGTGCCATCAAGGCAAATTAGTAGAACTATCGAGTTTGAGTGTGAGAGGCCAGAATAATCATGTTTTCAGTTAATGAGTACTGCGACGTGTACTTGGTCTTCGGCGAGTGCCGGAGCAACGCTCGTGCGGCAGCTCGAGTGTACGCCGAGAGATACCCGAGCAGAAGATACACTTCCCTCTGCGTTTTTCTGCGCCTCGACGGAAGAATACGTGCATTGGGGTCAGTTTTACCGGGCGGAAGTGTCGATGCAGGTGTGTCTCGCTCATCTGTTGCCACAGAGGAAGAAGTATTGGAACATTTCGAACAGGAGCCTTCGTGCAGTGGGCGAGATTTCATATTGTTACGTTTACCGTAAGGACAGCTTGTCAAAGTTAGCTCAATTTTTCTCAAAACTCAGTTTTGTGTAGATACTGCGTTTTTCTTAAGAACAGGGACTGAATACCAAAATAATAGCGGTAAAGGTATTTATACCGTTATAGAAATACCTTTACCTTTATTATACCTTTATTCAAAATACCTTAAAAAATACCGGTGTAAGACGTCAAATGCTGGTATTTTTAGAGGTATTTTACCTTTATCCGACGTCTATACCGGTAAAATACCTCTAAATAGAGGTATTTTACCGGTATTTTCTCAAGAAAATACCGATATTTTCATGAGAAAATACCGGTATTTCAGTAGACTCATACAAGTTTCGGAGGGGAAACATTCTGATTTTTACGCTGAGATGGCTCAGAGGAACAATTATGAACTCCGCAGAGTTTCTGACCGGGGGTCCTAGGGTTCGAGTCTCAACCGTGGCGTATTTCGTCACCAGACATTCTAACTAGGTCGAGTTCTGTCGTTGGTTGGGAAAGAATTGTTATAATTGTCTGGTTTTCTAAACGGTAGTTCTCTATGGTTTCTCCGGTCAGTACCAGGCGTATGCCGGAGTAGTACTTAAAAACAGGGCACTGATCGGGCATTATCTTTTGTTCCTCATCCTTTCGCCTTAAGTACACACTCTTTCACGTTCTACACTATTAGTCCTTAGAAGAGTAGGCAGAGCCTGAAGTTTGTTTCTATTAATGATTGAATGATTATTAGTGATTCCGGGCGCATCAATTGCTAACCCCGTTAGTGCAGTCCGTGCGTTTTCTACGAGAGGCAGCGGTGATCTTCCTCCTTGCGTGGTAAGATCAGGCGCCGACCGACCGTCGACTAGTAGGGTTTCCTTCATCAGGTATCTCCCACCAGCGCACCCCCCCCGCCGGCACACCCTCCAAGCTCCCGCGCGATCTCCCGGCATGTGTGGTAGTGTAATTCGTGTTAGTGTAAGTGTGTGTAATCGAAGGGACCAGGACAGGACAAGAGGAAGGAAAGATCGCGCTCGGTCCATGGGTCGTTTATTAAGGTACTGCTCCGGCATTCCTCTGTTATTGATCGGAGAAAACAAAGAAAACTACCGATCAGAGCAGCCGGCCGTTAGAATTCTCCTCGGTCCGCGCGCGATCTTTCCTTCCTCTTCCTTGTCCTATCCTCACCCCTAACACAAACTTACACTTACATGCAATACACAACCTCATATGCCGGGAGACCGGTGGAGAGAACAGTGTTAGAGTTTGTCTGCTGGAGCGGTGGCCCGTTGAGATATTGAATTGTTCTCTAGACAGCGGCTCAATTTAACATAACCAAATTATACTGGTGTCCAAAACTACGCCGCCGTTAGAATTCGAACTCTACGACTTCACAGTCAGAGTCGCAGCAGAGAGCGACATTGCTGGCTCAGAGCTAACTCAACCCACCTCCTGAAATACTACAATATACACTACACTTACGGCGCTAATTATGATAGCAGTTGACGGGTCGTAAAATAATAATTCAATCCATCAACTATAATTTTTCGAATAGAAGTACATTGTACATCTGTTCATCTTATGCATTGTTTTTCCTACTTTCACAATGTATTTAATCTGTCTGCCAGATCAGTCTAACACCAACCTGCAACACGCACCATGTACTGCACCGCGTCATAGCAACGTAAACAGATCAGGGCATTGCGATTGCAATCAAAAGGAGCGCCCAGCATCGTTTTACACCGCTTTGCCAAAACGTTGGTTTACACGAGCTTTAGATCGACGCCGTGAAGGTCACTTTTCCCGAAGGCGAGAGTTGCAAGGGCTGCTTCACGAAATATTGTCCGTTTAATTCAAAATCACATATCAGAAAATCTAATTTTATACTCAAATTACTATCGAAATACTAGCATATGATACATCATTTTATTCCTCTTTTCATGATCTATACATTGCTGCTGAAAAAATATATAGTTCCATTTAAAAAATCAAAGATGATTAAATTTCTCGAAAACTAAAAATGTTATAGACAATTTCTCTACGGCACGTTACTTGCCCCATGATTCCGCACTGTTAATCGAAAACTGCATTTCGATATCCTGAACCCTTTAGAAGTTATGGGGGTGGTCCATAGTTGGTGGGACACCCTGTATGTGTTTGGAGAGTAGGTAAGATCTCATAGCTTGTCCCGTATGGGGCAGTGCCCCGCTGGTGGGATATACTTTGATGGAACACTAAAGGTCTCCCAGAGTAAAAAAAAAACTTTTACTGCGCATGCCCAAACGTGGCCTTTCCCTCCAAAGCTACAAATATTACCCCGCCTGCCTGCGCTCTTTGTCTCAACATACCTCCATCTCTGTCTTTCCCTCGTGGGTCGCGCGGTAATTCAACACTGCGGGTTTGGCGATAACAAACTGATGAGTGAGAAGGATCGGACGAAAGGCAGCTTACGTGTTTTTACAGAAGGGGTTGTCCAAACGATCAACAGAAAATAAGCGGTGTCTTGAAAAAGGGTTTCATTAATAGGATAATGTGGCTCCTGGCAGTGCGAGTTTCTTCTTCTGACGATAAGAGTAGTGATGAGAAGTGACGGCCAGTGCGATCGCTGCGTCTCGCAGTCGTCTCTCCTTGTCGCCTCCGCGCTTCCTTATCGCCGAGAGGGAAAATCTCAGCTGCCGCAGGGTGTGGGAAACCTCTGAGGCTTCACGAAAGGTACATCCGCCATGATTTTTTTTTTTGCGAGCGGTACAGCTATAGAAACCGACGTGTAGGTTGACTCTGGATCTCGCCATCCAGCGCGGGAAGATCGCCGTCACCTCCAGCGAAAAAACATGCAGAAGATACAAATGAATGTCAAATACAATACAGGACATTTGACCTTGGAGAGCGGTTTACAGGTGCAATTGCAAACTTACCGGTGAGAACGAAAAAGCGGGATATTTTAAACTAAACGCTGCTCAAGGAACAAAAATATGATTGGAAAAATAATTATCTACACTCTTAAAATAACACTGAATGAATGTGAAAATGAAGTTAAGGAATAAAGCAAGCAATTTTTAAGCTCACAGTAGAGGTAGAAACCACCATTTCATCTGAAAGTTTTGCATCACTCTCATGTACCAACTTGTTTTACGACCTAAGTAGGTGCTGCCATTTTCTCAAAAATGTCTACTTTTGATGAAGCATTATATGGAAATCTAATCTCAAACCGTATAAACTACTTTTATTTCTCAAATAATTTAAATGACACGTTTTAGCTAAAGGCATTTAAATACTATTAAGTAGCAAATTTATGCTTAAATTAGTTCAAATTAATCAAATTTTAAATCCCAATTCAGGCCCATGTTCCTACTTCATGTCACATCGTTCACATCATCTTGATGAATTTGTAGCTAGTAGCAGATACATCCATATCATTTATCTCGTATATTTAATGTCAAATATAATTGTAAAAAATATCGGGCTCAATCATTATTCCGAACGAAGCACTACACGTTCGACACAAAAAATTGCACAAAATATTTTCACTTACATCAGTAACATTCACAGGCTGAGCGAGCACTTCGTCTGTTGATTGTAGAAAATGATAGACTGCTAAAAAAATGTCAAATTTTGATATTGTATTTTTGGTGTGAGTTTCCATAATTTAGTCTAACCTCACCCCTAAAAAGAAAAGAAGTATTGAATTCTCTTGCTGGTTACTTGTTATTAATAATTTACTCAAATTAATTACTCGTTTACCGATGTAGATTATATTAGTTTTTACTCCACATTATGGTATTTCAATTGATGGTAAATTATTGTATTCTTTCCTCGTATCTCCATAAATTTCTTAAAAATTATTATACAATTTCTCACGAAATTAATCTTGCAGTAGTAAATATTCTCACCAAATCATTTTTCTATTTTAGTCAGATGATTAGTGATACGTAATGAATTTTGTTTCCTCGTAGACAAATCTCTTCGGACCGTTCCTGTTTACTCTTTGCGAAAAATAAACCAAATAGCTTTCAGAAAAAATTAACCACTTTTTTTCTTCTTCCGAAAATCATTCTTGTGGTCAGTAGGCTCATGTGTCCCCGCTATATTTTATAAATTCAATGACGTCGAAAAACATTCTTCCTCAGTTGTTAATTTGAATGTTAAGTATTTTCTACAAGCGGAACTCTCAAAGGATTAAAACATTATTTCACGCGCTTCTATAAATTTGCAAAGAAAGTTAGAATCTAATTTCGGTTACGAAAGAGAAAAACAAAGTTTGCCCCGTTGAGAACACCTAAATAAAAGATTCGTTATGGTTAATGAATAAAGTGAAGTTCCACCACTTGACTGATGCTCTTTGACGCCTGATCATTCTCGCATCGAACATATCTCCAACGCTGTAGCCAGGAACGTCAATCTTTTTTTTTGTTGTTATTATTTTAAGATCGCATCAACTTGTCATGCGATCACTATGGGATTTAACGTTATGTTATGAGAATGAAACGATATGGTGATGATACGGGGTGAAAGGACGATCACACACAACCATGTCCGAGGCAGGACTCGCGACTCTTCGGTCCGAGATCACTACGGCACTACTGCTTTAGCGTTCTCGGCCACGGGACCGACAACGTCAATCTTTATCCCCATTGTAATTGTAAAGTAAGGCACGCACCTGCGTTGGCTCCAGTGATCAGAGCAGTGAGGCCGTCTAGACGCCGCGAGGAATCGCAAATCCCCACCGATGACTTGTACCACATCTTGAAGGCTATGGCGGCGCCGATGGTCAGCACCAGCCAATGGTCCAGAACAAACCATAAGAGGCCACAACAGCAACCCATTGGGCTACTCGGTCACGCCCGCTGTCACGTGGAGGTACTTTCTAACAATGCACGTAGACGGACACAGACAACGACAACCGAAGAGAGCTCTGTTGCTGTTTAGGCGAAAGACATCATACTCACGTCCTCGCTCTTTAAGCCCCATTCCAGCCCACGTTCACTCTCTTGATTAAGATAACTGCATTTGAAGAGATAAAATGGTTATACTTGTTTCAGAAAACAAGTGTAACTACAGTTTCTCCAGGTCAACATGTGATATCCATTTTGCCGTAAGTTTTTTCTATACTTTCAAGTTATTAATAAATGAGGATTTCTTTCAACAAAGTAGCCTTTCAGAAAAATCTTGTCTGACATCAGTGCCTTTGTTTGCGTTCAAATTTCGAAATAAAAAGTTTGCATGATAATAACACTGTTCTCTTTCTACACATAAAGTGGAGGTTAAAACTAAATTACCATTGATGCTAACTTTGAATTATACTGCTTATGTGGGTTAAATGTGTTCAATATTCATGCATTCAGTACAATTACAAAACTATCTGAACATACACTTGTCACATCTTTTATTAATGCAAAATGCAATGCCATTACTAGAATTTGTGCACCATAAAGTGTTGTTTATGTGTATCAAGTATCCAATATTTTCATCTTCAAGAACGTAATGTATTAATAAGATTGAAGTGCATGTCTTAGTATTTATGAGAATCATATCAAAACATTCATTGGACCATTCCATGCGATATATTTAATTTTAAACAAACAATATATGTAAGGTTTCTTTTTTTTCTCCGCCTCTACTGAAATTCCGTCCTTCTCTGCATCCATCATTTGTCAACTGCTCGTATCTGAAAGGAAGACCTTTCGCAAACGACACAGGGCAAGGGCCATTCACGTGAACGTGCTAGTATTGGGGCCATTCCACGCAAAACTTCAAGTTTTCTGATAGTGAGTCTCAGATTTTTTAAATATTTTAATATGTTAATACATTAATAATGAACAGTTATTAAGACATTTTATGGAATACATTAATAATAAATATTCATTAATAAGACAATTTATGGAATTGATATCTTTGGTGGTTTAGCAACAATTACGAGTTAAACATGGAGGATGGCACAATGTACTCAATAATTCAGTAATTCTGACGTTCGTAAAATGAATAAAACTGCAATGAGGGGTACACTTTTCAAAAGATAAATAAACTTATTTTAAGAGATTTACAACACATTAAAGATGAAGCTACTTGTTTGTAATAAAAGTGCAAGTAATTTAAACAAATGCATATCTTTTCTAAAGTAATACTTTTTTCTCTTTTATATTTTACACATAGCAAGAAGAACCAATGAATAACCATTTTGACAATTGTCGCGATGGAATCTTAAAAGTGTATAAGTTATTAAGAAGTATAAACACATTACGCTCATAAGGTTGAAAGTCCCGTGCCCTTGTGCAGTGAGGGCTGAGACAAGGTTTTACGCAGGAACAGTCAAATCCAATCTTTAAAATTCATTATACAACAATATTTTTTGTGATACATCGTAATGCCGATGATTGTGAATATTGTTAACAGACTCCATTCGGACTTGAGTAGCTCAAAAGTCCGGTGGGTAGGAAAAAATAACAGAGGTTATGCAGAAGAAAAAATTTAATTTAGTGCCAGGTGAAGGAATATGCGATCTGTGTCGTCTCAAAAAATCAAAAATACGTAAAACAGATCTTAGTTATTCAACTGATACTGAAGAGAGAAAGTCAATTGAAGAAAAACACGTGGTTTGAGGAGTTGCATAATACACTATTAGTAATGTTAATAACATTTTTATTCGTCTGGGACAAGCACCATTATCATTGCGAAAATAAACTAGAGGAAATTCATACGAACGGAGAAAAGTAAGAATAAAAAACCGCTACTTTAGGGAATTTAAAAAAGCTGTACAGAGAATTTAAAAATGACGGGAAAGTACAAAAGGCACCCAAATTACAAAATCGGGTTCTCGAGTTTTCGTGGAATGGGCTCAAACCAATGTGCTTAAGTGCATCAAATCTATATAAAAACAGAAATAACTTCAATGTCACGTATCCCAAGAACCTGATAAATGGCACTTTTTTTTGCCATGATCGACGGAAAAGGTCCCTGTGACGGTAAACAGGGGAACCGTCAAGATACTTGCAGCTTAAGCAAGGCTTCAAGGAACTTGTATCACTTTGCCCATTCAAAATGTTTCATAGGAGAAGAGTAATATGAAACAAATTAATAATATTTTATTTTTACCAGCTAAGATGAATATTAAGCAGATGCAGAATTTTTAAATATCGGAAAATTCGAACGCCTGGAAGGTGCGCTGGGATCACGAGTATCCACGCAGTGAGTCCAGTTTCTGAAAACGAAATTGCTGTGAGAGCATGCTCTAAGTACATCTGAAGTTCCTAGAAAAGTTGTTTTACGAAATCCACCATCGCGCCGTGGAGAACAAACGTAACGCGGAATGCTGACGAAGTGTGCTGCGGCGCGGCGCGGCGGCGGCTCCATACGGCGATTTTCCATAGCAGCCTCTCAAGGTCCGTCTTCACGATGGAATATATCATTTCACGTCTTTTCTCGGTCGTGCCGATAGATGTCGCATGTTCGCGACCATACCAAGCACTGCTTGATCATGCGACATCTAGCGGCACCCAAAAATACTACAAACGTAACAGGAATAAGCATTGCTTTTACTTTGAAACTGTACAAAATAGTCTTAGTTCTGAAAAAATAACAGCGAAACTTTTATTTGTATCTTCATTACACATATACAAAACACATTGTAAATTGTTAAATTGCAACTGCATATTAATTTTAATTAATCAGTCTCTTTTTCTGAACACAAACTGTATTGTTGTGCTACCCGTCCACTCCGAGTGTTCTACGAGGCCATTGTTCAGTTGAAAGAGGGCCTCTCGCCGTTCCTGAGCTTCACCAGCTGCTCGCTCTTCTCCCAGATGGCGCGCGCCAACCCCACGTTGCTCGCAGCCTCCGACATCCGCGCCTCCTGCACACCGCCACAGGCGCACAAAACACACGACATTAGACTCTACGCACCAACACGAAAGGATACTTTAAACGCATCAAGCAATTACTCCTCAACTTCACGTTGCTCGCAGCTTCCGACATCCGCGCCTCCTGCACACGCCACAGGCGCCCAAAACACGCCACATTATACTCTACGCACCAACACTAAACGATGCTTTAAACGCATCAAGCAATTACTCCTCAACTTCACATTTCTAGCAGCATTCCGCGCCTCCTGCACA
>JAHLJT010003656.1:17181534-17276638 GCA_031308135.1 Acheta domesticus
ATATCTATAAATTGGCACACACGGTGATTGAACATATTTTAATTCATGTTGTTTGGTCTAATAATGTATCCATATGTTAATAAATTAACATTACAAATGTATGTGAATCTCTAAAATGCAGTTCATATCGACTTCACAATATTCTTTCAGTATTGTGAAGTCAGTACTGAATCAGATCACTTCGATGGTTGTGAAGAAAGCAATTGCAAGATTCATCTATAAAAAACACATGACGGTAACATTCAACATATGAGTGTATATTTTTGTACTTTGTATTAGGCATAGTTTTCAAAGAAGAAATAATAGGAAACATTCTTTAGATACAGGGAAGTTCTTTCAGAAAAAGAAATTTGGGAGAATATCAAGGCATATATGTACATTCTTTTTCCAAGGATATTAACCTTCTTTTGTTCGAAATTCTTAAAAGAATTTTGTTTGGAAAATCCAAGTAAGTATATTGTTTATAGGGAAAAGATGATGTATATTATACAGGAGAATTTTTTTGTCAGCCTTATTAGTAGTAATAATAATATCAATAGTAAAAATAATAACAATAATATCTGTCAAAGAGAATTGCTTCAAAAAATGTATGACAAGGTACTTTGCTCTAGCAATTCACATTCAATAAATCATATGCAGATTTACATTGCTTTGAACATATAATTACTGATACATACTTTGATACTTTCACACTCCCATGGAAATATATTCAGTATTTTATATGTGGGATAGTATTTACTATGTAAACCTATATTATATTATACATTACACTATGCAATACTTTTCTATAGTATTAATGTAATTATATAACTATTATATTTATTGAAACTTTTTGATATTTACAGTCATGGCTGACCCAAAGAAAGGAATGTATGTAGTACACAATGAGACCAAAGATTTATGAAGCCTGGCCAGAAAGCCCATGAACATATCTGTAGTGTAGGTATCATAAGTAAAATAAGACCAATATTGCTAACGTTCTGTGCAAAATGTGAACATTTTAAAAATATTTATTGTCAGGATACATGGTAAATGCTGTATATTATTATTCTTGCATTTTTGATTTCATCTTTTCATATTCACCTTCATATATTCTATTAAAATGATTTAAGCAGTTGTCATACAAATTAATTTTTTTCAAGTGTTAAAAGTAATTAACCACAGGTGTATAGTTGATAAATTGCTGGGAACTGAAGGGCAGACTGTTTCAAGGCTTACTCCCTAATACAGTTTCAACTGAAAATATGGGATCCCAGTCAAAGTGATTCTTCAATAAGAATGTCTTTAGAAATCTTGCTACAGAATGGAAAAGGCCAGAAATCTTTGGAAGCAGGCTTTTAAACAGGTATCTTAATTATTTAAATTCATTGACACATTTAACACAAGGAAAATGAGGTTCAATATCTTAAATTTAATAAAGTGTTATGAATGCATTATTTAATTTTTTAGGAGTCGAATTTGGACAAATTGGAAAATTCAGTGGAGTATTCTGAGAAAATTATGGTTGTGTATAGAGAGAAGAATGGGGTGGATTGTGAAAACAAATTTATTGTACATCTGATCAGGGACAGTGTAGATGAAGATTTCACAAAAAATTAACTGTAAAAACACTTGTTTGTAATTATTCTGAAATAAATTTACTTGGTAAAAAATAAATAGTTTATTAACTCTTCTTCCTTAGTTTTCACTGTTGAATGTTGAGATGAAATATATTATTGTAATTATGAAATGGAGACAAATAAAATTTAGGAAATACTCTGATTTCAATTTTTTAAAATTTCCTTCCATTAATTCTATATTCTTATCAATCTTTAACAATCTTTGTAAGAATGTAATTTATTAATTTATTCCTCTAAAGCTTTCTAATTATATTTGCATTTTAAAATGAAGTAAAACATTAAACTTCTCATATTTCAACATTATGAGTTTCAGAAGAAAATTATTAAATAATTGAACCAAATGATAATTATTTCAATGTTTCAAAATATTCAGATAGTTAAAATTAACATTATAGTGAGAGAAGTTCCTGATGACAGATTTCTCGAATTGCGTATGTTTGAATGCAGCGCCGAAGTCTAGCTTCATGTACATTTTCGAAGTTGGCAGGGCCGAATAGCCGTCATATTGAAAATTCTAGGGACCAAAGCAAGCTGAAATCCCCTGTAGTATGTATCCGATTTTATTAGAAAAATACTGATAACTAGGCCACGGAACTTTATGGAATTGCATATTTTTACTGATTGCACGAATCGGATTGTCGAAAGGAATTGTGTATAACTGTACCTATCACCAAAAATGAAAGAAATTTAGCACATTTTATTTTTCATGTTTCTGAGATTTTTCACTTTATCTGATTTTAATGTATGAGGCGTATTTTAGTGCATGTATTACAGGTTTTTGTGTAGAAGTGGGTTGAAGTCAGATATTTTCGTGTATTTCTCTTTCAAAAGAAAAGTGAATTACTCTATGCTAACGTACAATATCAACATAATATTCCCAATAGTTTTCTGACAAGGTTGTTTTCGCAACATTCGATTTACATCCTGAACCTTCATTCATGCACATAAACTTAGTGAACTGGGCTGAATGTTTCGACATCTTGTAACAATGCTGTTGGTTCTCTCGTTAATATATTATTTTGTTTATTATCGTGTTTGAAAATATATTTTTATTGTGCACATTTTGTACTAGAGTGTAAAATGAAGATTACCTATAAATAAATATTAACTGTTGGTAACTATATTTATTTAATGCATAATTTTTAAGAACTATGGGGGCCCTTTAACGTTGGGATCCTATAGCTGATTTACCCTCGAAAATAGATTTTATTACATCGGAGTGAATATTAAAAATCCTAGCATAAAACGCTCATTTCTTTCTATATTCAAATTCAACTACTATGTCTTTGGGTAGGGATCACAGCACTATGAAGACGTGTACTAAATTTACTTCTGCCCAAGCAGGTCACACAGTTTTTAACTATTTTTGACGTAAAATAAATAATATAAAATAAAATCTCTTCACCAGGTCCGTGTTTATGCACTGGTCCGAAGGCCCCCGTCCCAGGGCCCCCTATAGTTCTTAAAAAATATTCAATACTAATTTTATCAAAAAATAAAATAAGAAAACAGAAAACCGTGATGTATGATTAAAGAACAAGCAAAGCAACAATTGGCATAACGGAGTGATGGATAATATTATAATATGGAATTATTATTGGATAATATTTATGCTATGGAATGTTGTTGGTTGATGCGTTTCAATTTTATATTGTACAATTCAATAAACAAGTAGTATTTTAAAATGTAATTATAAATATATGTTTAATTTTTTGTTTGAATAATGTTAAAATGAGTAATGCTTTCAAAATATTAAAAAACAAAATACAATGCGAATTTATACGATCTTCTTTATTTTTCACCACCAAATTTGTAGAGGGGAGACCGGTAAAAGTGAGGATAATAAGCCCTCAAATTAATCTAGGCCAGTATTGTCAATGTCGATGCCACGAGCAAGAGTCCGTGGCACGAGTGCTACGACGAAATCGCCCCTCCCCACGCAGTTCATTACCCTGCGCGACAACGCCATCCCTGTAATAAAACGGAGGGGTTACTACTACTCGTAATAGTTCCCTTTCCCGACGCTAGTTGCGCAGAGAAGCTCTTGGCATGCTACGGTGCCACGACGCGTGCCACTACCACCAGTAGAAGACCTTGACACCACTGATCTAGGCCCCCAGAGCTCATAAATCGGCCCTGTTCTTAAGTATCTTTCGGCCACTCCTCGGTGGATGCCTCCCTCCACCGAGCGACGCAAACGACTTCCTTTAGTTGTACTGTGTTTTGTACTCCAGACCTGACCTCTACTGTTTTACATCGTTCTACTGTAAAAGAGTAGATTGATACTTACTCCCATGAAAAGTAACACCTACTCTGAAAGAAAACAAACTGAAAACAAAACAAATTACCGAGTGTTTACTCGGAGTACTGTTTAGTAGGAGTACACTGAGTAGAGTACAATTTTGTTTCACTACATTCACAATTGTTCAACAAAATGCTAACTAAAACACGTTCTAATCTATTACTATTTATTAATATTATTATTATTAAAGGAATTGATTTTGAATTGACCAAAATGACCGCAGTTTGGTACAGCACGGCCACTTGAAACTTATCTTGTATCGTAAGCAGCCCCGTGAAGGGCGTTGGCTGGCACTGCGCTGGGAAAGCGGCCCTCGTTGGACAGAGGCTGCCGGGGATCCGCTCTCTCAGCGCCTGGCAACGCACTGAGGCCACTCCACCCCGTACGCGGAGCGCGGTTGTAGAGGTTGCCAGTGGAAATGCGCGGCAGGGCCCTCGTGCTGGCAACTTGGCTCACTGTTGCATGCGCTCTGCACGCAGTCACCGCTGGAAACCACCATCTGGAGCGGGCGAGCGTTTTGCGAAGCTCTAGAGCGGGCCTTTGAACTCCCAAATAACTTGGTGGAGACCATTGCAGTGGCGCTCTCGCCTCTATCACCTTCTTGCAGGAACTAAAGTACGAACGGCTGCCAACGTTACTTCAAACGAGCGTGGCTGCTGCGTAGGTTTCCAAGATGCAAGTTCAGGCGCGTAATGTTACAAAAGATAGCGTCGATGATCGCGCTTTCTTATAATGTATATATTATGAATAATTGAAGATTTAGAAGACACTTTTCGTAATTCTCACAAATTAGCCAATTTTTAAGTGCAGATGTTGGCGAGCCTAACCTGCAGCTGTACCCAGCGACTCTAGCTCCTTGTATTGTATTAATACAACAATGTAACCTTAATGGTCCTCATAGTCCTCGTTTGAAATAATATTTTTTGGATTATTGCTACTTGCTCGGCGTTGCTACCTTTGAAGATTGTTGATATCACATGATTATTTAACTTTAGGGTAAATCATCCTCGTAACTAAGCCAATCCACTTTCATTTGGTGACGTTGATTTCAAGAGATACTAAGATTAAAAATTAATTCAAGATGCTGTAGAATTGTAAAAGTTGTATTTGTCTGGTTGGGTTTTAAAGCACTTGAAAAGCATTATGACTGACTGACCTCCTCCTAAAATATATACTTTATAGTTTATTAAAAGGATACTTTGTACATTGTAGAGAGTGTAGAATATGTAACAGTATGTACAGACACGTTTGTTTTTTAACATCTGTCTCTTTTAGAGGATTCACCGTCAGTAATACTGGAATTGAATTACACTGCGTTCTCACTCCTTCCGAGTGCGCAGCGAGATGTTTGTTCAGGCGAAGGAGGACCTCTCGCCGTTTCTGAGCTTCACCAGCTGCTCGCTCTTCTCCCAGATGGCGCGCGCCAACCCCACGTTGCTCGCAGCCTCCGACATCCGCGCCTCCTGCACATGCCACAGGCGCACAAAACACACGACATTAGACTCTACGCACCAACACGATAGGATACTTTAAGCGCATCAAGCAATCACTCCCCAATCACACGTTGCTTGTAGCCTCCGACATCCGCGCTTCCTGCACACGCCACACGCGCACAAAACACACGACATTAGACTCTACTCACCAACACGAAAGGATGCTTTAAGCGCATCAAGCAATTACTCCCTTACCTCACGTTGCACTAATCGATGCTTTAAACACAACAAGCAATTCCCCCTCCCCAAACGTCACGTTGCTCGTAGCTTCCGATATACGCGTCTCCTGCGTGTGCCATAGACGCACAAAATACGCGCGACAGACTCTACGCACCAACACTAAACGATGCTTTAAACACAACGAGCAATTACACAGCAACCCCACGTTGCTCGCAGACTCCGACATCCGCGCCTCCTGCACACGCCACAGGCGCACAAAACACACGACATTTGACTTTACGCACCAACACTAAACGATGCTTTAAACGCATCAAACAATTACTCCCCAATCTCACGTTGATTGCAGCCTCCGACATCCACGCATCCTGCGCAGGACACAGGCGCACAAAATACACATTGGACTTTACACACCGTGACTAAGGAGGGCTTTAAATACTAAAGGCAATTAAAGCAATTACTCGCCAACACTGCACGAGTTTTAAACACGAAAAGCAATTACGAAAAGATAGGATGCGTTTAAGCGAAGTGAAAGACGAACTGACGCTTGCTTTACATGGAACTGCAACTTTCATTTCATATTGGATCCCGCGGCAACTGCTTGCAAGATTAAATCGTGGACATATTAGTTTAACGACCTTTTGCGAGGACAATGCGAGCACTTGAACACTCACCTTGCAGTCGGCAAAGTAGCGTCCTGTCACCCCCTCCACCTCCTCCGACACGGCCAAGTGGATCGTAGTCTGAGCGCCCTCTTCGGCATTCTGCAAAGTAATATTTTGGGTTTTCCATCCTTGATCCTAACATGTAATTTAGCCTAACCCATAAGGTTTGATTTTTAGTGCACTATCAACACATATAATTGCATTTATTTTATCTTGGGTGAACTTTTGGGTGGGCTGCACCCTACGGTTTTGCTAGGTGTTTAGGTAAATAGTAGTAAATAGAAGTCGTTTTGCTAGGTGTTTTACTATTTTGAGAGGGAAATGCTTAGCTATTAAGGTGTGAATGTATCACCTTGAAAAAGAGGATGAGTATCACTTTTATGGGTTCCCGCATCCATCCAGGCATAGTGCGGATAATGTCAGTTAACACGAGACCAGGATGTAGGCTATTAACTGCTACTCCTGCCAACAGAAAAAAATTTCACTGAGTGTCAAAATTGGAGAAAGATGTAATTTTAATCTTATTTTATTTCCTATTTTCTTAACAATACAATAATAATGGATACAACTAGTTTTTCTTGAACTTTCTCTTAATTTTACATGTTTTACTATCTTATTTTAAATGTACGAATAAAATTAATTTCGTTTTATTTTCAAACCATATACAACCAAATAAATACTTGAAAACGTATTCATTGAGCTTAATATAAGAAAATGTTTTAGTTTGAGAACAGTAAACAATTTTCAATAATTTGAAACCAATAACGAACCATTATAACAAGTAAAATTATTGAAAACGCCGTGCCTAGAAATTCAGTATTCAAGGACAATGACACACCCATAAATTGACATTTTTTGTTAAATGAACAAATGTTCACAAAGTAGCTGGTTTTGAACAGAAAACAACAGATTGTCTTTGCCCCCAAATATCTTGCTCCACTGATGATAAAACAGTTTTCCTACAAAATGTTTTTTTGATATGTCTCAGTTTTTGTGTACCGGCAATGTATTGTGTGAATTTTAATTAATTTATTAGAAAATAATTGCTATAAATCAGTACCTTTTGTGAAGAATCGGATATTCGAATGATGAAGGGTATTTATTTTCCTGAATGTTCTGAACGTATTTGCCTACCTGCATCCTTCAATCGCCTCGCCAGCTCGTTGGAAACGAGCACGTTTGCTAGCTTGGTCATCGCGTAGATTTCCAAGTCGCTGAAGTCCTTGGCCGTGGAATACTCCAAGCGCTCGGGTGTCAGTTTGCCTTTCTCATGCGCCAAAGAAGACACGAACACAATCCGCGAGGGGGCAGACTTCTTCAACAGGTCCACCAGCAGAAGAGTAAACAGGAACGGCCCGAAGTGGTTTGACTGAAAAGAGAACACACATGCTTCTAATCGCTTTTCACGTTTGTTGTACTAAAATTGCTTCCAAATGCATTATTTTACAAATATAATTGTAAATTATAGTTTCGTTGGGGCAAAAATTCAATTTGTCTGGTGTTAACATTTTAGTACTGGTTACAAAACCATCATGCTTTCTTTTCTTTAATAAAACCTACAATGATGCCTGGTATTCACGCGAGAGTATTTTAAATCAGTTTAATTGATAGATTGTCAAAACCATCTAAGTTTGTAGTTCTAGAAGAAAAATTGATGTTTTAAATTTCAGGTAAGTACTTCTCATTAGTGACGTGATGTTGCTTTTACGAGGAAAACGTTCGAGCAACACACTGAATGTTACAGGAAGTGTGGAAGGACTGAGGGACAGCGAGACTAATGGCATCTAAAAAGATTCTAGGCAATCCCTGTTCGTTATATGCGATATTAACTAATATATGCGATATTAACTAATATATATTTTACATCACAACACTTTCATCTCAAGACTTCAACTATCTACTAAACATCATCATTAGAGTTTTACACCAACAGAATTATTTTCGTGTTAATAAAGATTAATCGTTCAAACAAATTAACAGACGTAAAATAATGTGAATTTTAATAAATTGAACATAAGTATTCGAATATTTATTTATATTAGACAATTTTTGTGCATTATTAGCAATGAAGACTGTTAAGACAATACATATGGGTTCAATAAAGAAACGAGTCCGTCCATTATTATACTTGAAACTTCCAATCCCTTATACACATTATGAGCAGAAGTACTTCTAGCACTCTGCTATATTCTTACAAAATATTTGATTGAAGATGCACCGCGTAGTAAAAATCTTGAGAGAGAAACCTGCCTCACGAGACTTAGGGGAATCCCCTATTCTCTGCCAACTTCCATTCTTCTCTCTCTCCCACTGCCCGAAGCAGTTGGAGGGCCGTACGAGTGATCAACTGAAACCATGTCACCTATTTGCGCCCGGAGCGTGGTGTGCAATCTTGCTGAAGAGCATCAACTGACACCGATACTGGACGCATTGCGACATAACGTTGAACGATGGAGGGGAAGATATACTTATAGCTACCCGACGAGAATTCAGATTCAATTGATAATTCGTTATTGGTTAAACGATACACAGGTGGGCTAAAATACTCCCGTGGCGAGTGAAAAGAAGCTACCGTACCTGCAGCCCCCTGTGGAGGCCGTCGGCCGTTTTGTCAGAGCCAAGCCCGCCAATGCTCGCTCCCGCGTTGTTGATCAGAATGTCGAGGCGGGGCTCCGACGCCAGGACCTTGGCGGCGCACGCCCTCACGGAGTCCAGCGACGCCAGGTCCAGCGACAGCAGCTCCACCGTCGCGTCGCCTCGCGCCGCGGCGCGCACCACCTCTGCAACGGCGCAAGGACAATTCATAAAAGAGAGTTTGATGCACTAGCTCACGGAGTCCAGCGACGCCAGGTCCACCTGGTCATTCCATATTAAATCAACACAGTTCTCATTAAAATCTAACCTTATCATTTTAGATTCAGATGAAATTTGACACATAGGTAGTATGAATGAAGAATAAGAAAGCTGCACATTTTGAGTTAAAATATTTCCATCTGTTTGTGAAATACAGCCATGTAAAATTTTACAAAATTGGGTTGTCGAAAGTTTTTAAATTGATGTAGAACCTCTCCACATTAAGATGGAGAGCTGGAAAATGTGTCCTTTTGCAGCGCTCTTTATGGCCTTTTTTGTTATGCAACTCAAAAGGGGTTAGGTTTCAAAACTTTTTGGAATTTGAATTTAAAAGTTTCATTTTCAGATTTTTCAAAATGCTCATCTTAAAAAATTTTGAAAAAATATCAAAACCATTCTCACATGTTTTTGAACTGACCATGTAAGTATAAATTTGGGATCATTATCATACTCACTGCCAGTGGCAAGTAGCAGGCTAACATGTTGCCACTTGCATCCAACTTGAACAACTTATTTCAATTCAATTATAAAAATTTTAAAACAATCCGTATATGTTTCCAAACAGATAGTGGAAGTTTAAACATGAGACTGCAGTGAGTTCAAATTAAAATCTGCGTACATAGTGAACCATTCAAAAGCGTTTCTGGTGATGACTTACTTTATTTATAACCTACGATGAAGTTATATTAGAACTTTAGTTCGTTTACAGTTTTTAAAAGCTTCGGCAGTTAGTAGTGTTTCTTCCACTGACAAATTGTAGACTCTCCCTGTTGTCACCGAATTAATTTTTCGCAGGAAAAAGTTCTCTGGGAGCCGTAGCATATCTTGTTTTCTAGGATATGAGAAAAAAATTGTTGGGCCAGCTGGTGTTAAAAACGACATATTAACTTCATCCTTGCTTTCATCTTTTGTCAGAACATAGGCCAACCGCCAGTTATTTTCATAGATTAATGTTATGTAACCAGTAACTTCTGTCAATTGTAGTCGATCTTCAGATGCTCTTACTCTTTCTATAGTTCTTCACTCTTGGTTTTGAATTTCTCAAACGGATGAGAATAAAAAATGAAGTTTTTGAGTACCTGGCATTGTTAAAAACTTTTTTAGACGATTGTCCAAAAATATTCATCTTGGGTAACAAATACAAAATTTGCCAAAAATGGCTTTTTCTTGCGAAAAGTTAATCCGATGACAACAGGCAGAGTTTACAATTTGTCAGAAGAAACACTACTAACTACGGAAGAAAAAATAAAACATGAAAACACGTTTCTCATTGTATCTTTTCAACAGATTGCCCTAGGAGATTAATTTTTTGGGAATATGCTACATTTTGTATTCTCTTTCATATGTGAATATCGCGATTACCATTTTTGGCTTGGGGACACGCTTCACCCCCATTTTCGGTTAAATCCTTTGATTCCGTGAAGAGATATGTTTAAAATTTCTTCAAGAGTCCTATCTGGTGAAGTGAGCTACCTAGTAACTAACTCACCAAGAGCCTTCTGTCCGCGCTGGGGGTCCCTGCAGGCCATCAGGACTCGTGCCTGGTCTACGCAGTCTCCAGCCCAATGCCTGCGACACAACACAAACTTAAGTATTATGCTTACCTTAATTTTATATAATTAATCATTATTTTTCACTTTTGAGGGATCCTCAAATCTAAATGGCGTCTGTGAGCTAAATTCTTAAACTGTCATTACCCTAATAATAAACCCGTTCTCTCCTGCAGGTGGTACATAATAAATGTAACAAAATTCTAGGGAGAGTAGCAGAATCGAATATGATCACATTTTGCCTACGCGATGAGGGAGTTAACAAGCAATATCGAAGTTATACAAGTGGTATTTGCTACTGATTGAACTCTCGGAACAACTCAGGTATTAGCGAACATCGTTTTCGGTCGGTTTATGTTCAAACACTGATCGCTCGCTGAATTTTTAGTATTCTTTTAAGTTTTCAAAAATAATTTGCAATAGCCACGAAAAACATAGAACATAAGTGTCTTATTAATTCTGCTGGCGCCGAGACTCGAATTATTTACTAATATCACTCTTTGCTGTCTTCCCATTTATAATGTAGTAGCGTATTGCAGAGGGCTGAAATAACTATTTCTATGCAATTCGCGATCATGGTACATGGCTTACGTCCGTCAGCAGAATAGATTCTACACAAGCGTTTAGTTGAACTTAGAGGTCTTATTGTTTTAAAACCATTCATTCAGTGCGATAACCAAAAACTGTTTTTTATTTCTCACGCTTCCTGATGTCCAATGTGGATTTCATTACGCAAGTCAATTCGTATCCCAATATTTATGACGAATGTAAAGATAAGCGAGACATTGTATTTGAGATAAAATTTTCAAACTCATCTCATCTTACCAGAGATTTATGTAATTTCCCAAACACTTCTCGCAATGTATCGTATCGCATGTGCTCAGTAAACGTACTAAGAGTGACATGGTATTTTCTATCTCCTGCAAGAATAGAGCGATGCGACTTCGATGTCGATGTTTTTGCAGAAACATCGATTTTATAAACTTCAATGAATTAATGTCGATGTTTTTTTAACATCGGTTTTATGATCAATATTTTGTTTCTGAATGAAAAATTCCCTTGATCACAATACCGTAAAAGTTGAAATATGAAATAATAACTGATAGTAACACTTAAGTGATGTATTGGAACCAAAAGAACACTGTACTTCCTTCATCGACCAAACTCTCTCGCCCGAGATGACCAAGAAGCCCTTGTACTTCTTCTTTCTTCATATTCATTTCGCACATTGTAATGTGGTTGCAAATATGCTACGGGCGTAGGGTCTGCCCGTTCGTCTCCTCGCCTTATTCGACGAATTGATAAACACGAACTGTCGAATTAAATTTTAATTGATACGAATTTAATATTAGAGGTTACTAAACCAGTCTAAAAACATCGATGGTTTTTGGTCGATGTATTTTGAACATCGATGTTTCAACTTCGAAGATCGATGTTTGCTAACATCGACGATTTGTTATCGAAGTCGCATCACTGTCCCACGCACCTGCGTTGGCGCCCGTGACGAGCGCCGTGAGTCCGTCCAGGCGGCGCGAGGACGAGCAGATGCCCACCGAGGACTTGTACCACAGCTTGAAGGCCACGGCGGCGCCGATCGCCAGCACCAGCCAGTGCTCCAGCACGCACGACACCAACGCCCAGCACCAACCCATGGTGTCACGATGCAGGATCTTCTTGACCTCCGGTAACCCTAGGCGCTTGCTCGTAGAGCGACGCTGGTCTCCACTCCAAGGAAACTGTTAATATTGAGGCGGGTGGCAATGCTTTGTGTATGTCCCGAAGCCTTTACTCTCTCGATATCACATTCAATGTCACGGCATCAGATATTGAATCATCACTCGATTAGATAAAATGTCGGTTTTGAAGACCTTAGCTCGTGTCAGGTTTTGTACGTTTTTCTATCGCAAATTTTAGGGCTGAAAATTTCGACCTAGGTGACAAGCTAGTGTCGAAAATCCTGCCACCGTCGAGACTCGAACCTAGGATCTTCCGGTCAGAGACACTGCAGTGTCATCAGTTAATGTCCTGAGTCATCTCTCCCGGTCCAATTTAATCAAATTAAAAAAATAATTGTATGTCAAAAACATCAATAATTCATTCTTATGTAAAAATCGTTTTACATCTGACTTTACGTCGAATAAGGTATAATTTAATGAGACATTTCACGTTCCTTCAGTTTATAGAATTTGTAATGTATATATAAAATATTCTTAAAAAATAAATTAATCTTATTTCTATTACTAGAATTACGATATTAATAGATATAATAGGCTAAAACATTACATATTACCGTCACGTCCGTTGCCAAGTTTCTCCGTTTAAACCAACCACGTCGAAACCTATAGCGAAGTAACTGCCTTTCCAGAGTTCGCGGGCACTGCGTAAGGATAGTAACAACAGGCAACTCAAACTTTCTCGTTTTTGGGATGTCACCATAGTATTATTTTCCCCTAATTCTAATGACACACATCACAAAAAATATCTGGAATTTTCTTAAATGGTAGAAAGTGGTCATATTTTTATTAGCATGTAAAGGAACTTTGTAACTTTTTTTCTCTTTTCTACACAGCTACAATTTTTTTGGTACGCGTTGTTATAATGACTGCAGCCATTGATATTCTAAATTGTATTATTTTTGTCAAACATTTTCTTTTCTTTTTGTGCCGGGTCAATAACACATACGACAGATGTCTCAGCACACAAATGATGTTTAACAATTTATCATGAATCATATAGGGGAAACATTTATTTAATTATTACTCTTACTAAGATAATTACAGATCAATGTCCCTCGTATGCTACATTGTTGTACGTTTTTCGGTCCCAGTAACTTCCATATACACACACACACACACACACACACACACACGCACACACACACACACACACACATATATATATATATATATATATATATATATATATATATATATATATATATATATATATTATCCATTATCCATAGTTGACCGGGTCATCTAGTTGATAGATAGATGCTAATAATGCTTACCCAAACGCAGTAACTGCTTTATTTTATATCAGAAGAAATATATCATTTTTATAAAATAATATTTTTAAATCCAATTCAACTAAACATATTGTTACGTTTACCGTAAGGACAGCTTGTCAAAGTTAGCTCGATTTTTCTCAAAACTCAGTTTTGTGTAGATACTGCGTTTTTCTTATGAACAGGGACTGAATACCAAAATAATAGCGGTAAAGGTATTTACACCGTTATAGAAATACCTTTACCTCTATTATACCTTTATTCAAAATACCTTAAAAATACCGGTGTAAGACGTCAAATGCTGGTATTTTTAGAGGTATTTTACCTTTATCCGACGTCTATACCGGTAAAATACCTCTATTTAGAGGTATTTTACCGGTATTTTCTCAAGAAAATACCGATATTTTCCTGAGAAAATACCGGTATTTCAGTAGACTCATTCAAGTTTCGGAGGGGAAACATTCTGATTTTTACGCTGAGATGGCTCAGAGGAACAATTATGGACTCCGCAGAGTTTCTGACCGGGGGTCCTAGGGTTCGAGTCTCAACCATGGCGTATTTTCGTCACCAGACATTCTAACTAGGTCGAGTTCTGTCGTTGGTTGGGAAAGAATTGTTATAATTATCTGGTTTTCTAAACGGTAGTTCTCTATGGTTTCTCCGGTCAGTACCAGGCGTATGCCGGAGTAGTACTTAAAAACGGGCCACTGATCGGGCATTATCTTTTGTTCCTCATCCTTTCGCCTTAAGTACACACTCTTTCACGCTCTACACTATTAGTCCTTAGGAGAGTAGTCAGAGCCTGGAGATTGTTTCTATTAATGATTGAATGATTATTAGTGATTCCGGGCGCATCAATTGCTAACCCCGTTAGTGCAGTCCGTGCGTTTTCTACGAGAGGCAGCGGTGATCTTCCTCCTTGCGTGGTAAGATCAGGCGCCGACCTACCGTCGACTAGTAGGGTTTCCCTCATCAGGTATCTCCACCAGCGCACCCCCCCCGCCGGCACACCCTCTAAGCTCCCGCGCGATCTCCCGGCATGTGAGGTAGTGTAATTCGTGTTAGTGTAAGTGTGTGTAATCGAAGGGACCAGGACAGGACAAGAGGAAGGAAAGATCGCGCTCGGTCCATGGGTCGTTTATTAGGGTACTGCTCCGGCATTCCTCTGTTATTGATCGGAGAAACCAAAGAAAACTACGATCAGTGCAGCCGGCCGTTAGAATTCTTCTCGGACCGCGCGCGATCTTTCCTTCCTCTTCCTTGTCCTATCCTCACCCCTAACACAAACTTACACTTACATGCACTACACAACCTCATATGCCGGGAGACCGGTGGAGAGAACAGTGTTAGAGTTTGTCTGCTGGAGCGGTGGTCCGTTGAGATATTGAATTGTTCTCTAGACAGCGGCTCAATTCAACCTAACTAAATTATACTGGTGTCCAAAACTACGCCGCCGTTAGAATTCGAACTCTACGACTTCACAGTCAGAGTCCCAGCAGAGAGCGACATTGCTGGCTCAGAGCTAACTCAACCCACCTCCTGAAATACTACAATATACACTACACTTACGAAGCTAATTATGATAGCAGTTGACGGGTCGTAAAATAATAATTCAATCCATCAACTATAATTTTTCGAATAGAAGTACATTGTACATCTGTTCATCTTATGTATTGTGTTTCCTACTTTCACAATGTATTTAATCTGTCTGCCAGATCAGTCTAACACCAACATGCAACACGCACCGTACTGGATACTCGGATTGAAATATGAAATTTTATCATCTTGTTGAGCACATTTCAAAACTCATAAATATGAAATTTATATGCTGTGAAGTATGGCAAGTAGTTTTTTTTAACAATTGTGACGCGCCGCCTCTCGAAGTGCAGAAATCGTCGCGCGCCGCCGGGCCTGCGGCCTCTGCCTGGGTATGACCCTTGACATCAGTTGTGAAAGAAAGATAGAAATCTGACATCGTTTGATAAGACTTCAGTAACTCCTGGGCGCAGCCGATGCAGTCTCGGAATCAGTTGTCACTTTGTAATAGCTGCGAGGGCTGCGCCGTTGCGTAGGCAGTTTCCGGAGGTCAGCGTTTCGACCCACAGGCGTCTCCGGTTCGGCACAGGATGAAGCACACGACATACTCCTGGCTCTCAATTTCTTTCCGCAGTGTGGAGGATTAAAATGTAAGCGACGGATGTTTGACCGTTGGCCCCAACAAACGCCCTGCTCAATGTGTAGTGTGAGAGAGATAGAGAGAGAGAGAAAGAGAAAAAAGCGAAAGAAAGAGAGAAAGCTCGTGTAGGCGCCAACGAGCGCGTGCGGGCGCGAACGCGCGTTTGGGGGCATGGGGGCGCGAACGCGCGTGTGTGGGCGCGAATGCGATACTATTTCCATTGAAAATACCGCTTAAACCTTTATGGACGTCCATACCGGTATAGACGTACTATAAAGGTATTTTACCGGTATAAAAGAATAAAGGTATTTTATACCGGTATGAAAAAATAACGGTATTTTTACAAGTATTCAATACCTTTTCGGCCCCTGCTTGTGTTATACTATGTTACAGTGTTATACTAAACTGGTTCAACTGTCACACCATTTAACTGCAAAAACTGGGATACAGTTCAACTTGCAAAATAGCGATACATTTAACACTAACAACAAAACTCTAAACTACAAAACTGGGCTCATCTGCAAAAGTGGGATATCATTCAACTGCAAAAAACAGTATATCATTCAACTGCAAAACAGCGATGCCGTTCAACTGCAAAAACGCTGTACCGCTCAACCGCAAACTGTGTTACGGTTCAACTGCAAAACCGCAAGACCGTTCAATTACCAAGCCGCGATACGTGCGTGTGGGGGCGCGAACGCCCGTGCAGAGACGCGAACGCGAGTGTGGGGGCGCGAACGCGCGTGTGGGGGGTGCGAGCGCGCGTGTGGGGGCATGGGCGCGCGTTTAGGGGCGCCAACGCGAATGTAGGGGCAAGAACGCAACTGTCGGGGCAGCGAAAGCGCGTGTCGGTGCGCGAACGCGCGTCTGGGGGCGCGAGCGCAAGTGTGGGGGCGCGGGCGCAAGTGTGGGGGGCGCGAACACGCGTATGGCGGGCGCGAAACGCGAGTGTCGGGGGCCGCGAAAGCGCGAGTGGGGGCGTGCGTTCGCGCCCCCGCACGCGCGTTCGCGGTCCCGACAACCGCGTTCACGCCCCCAAAACGCGCGCATCGCGCACCCACATGCGCGTTCCCGTGCGGGGGCGCGAACGCGCGTTTGGGGGCGCGAACGCGCGTTTGGGGGCGCGAACGCGCGTGTGGGCAAAAATAAAAGCTATCGAAGGAACAAAACAAATACATTTTTTACTGTCAAATAACCAAATCATTACAGACCATAATGAAATAGCAAATTCAATTGCATGTAGCTTTGCCAAAAACTCTAGTTCAAAAAACTATACAGAAGCCTTCTTACAGCACAAAAAAGAGCAAGAGAACCTTACAGAACCTACAAATAATCAAGACTTGGCTACTTATTACCATATTAATGACCCTATTGGAATTCAAGAACTTAATTCTGCTATCAACAGGACTAGGAACTCCTCACCTGGACCAGACAATATTCCATATATTCTTTTAAAAAATCTACCCCTGGAAGGAAAAGAAACTCTACTAAGAATATATAACATAATATGGAATAAAAATGTATTTCCTGAATTATGGAGATCAGCTATTGTTATACCTATACCAAAGCCTGGGAAAGACCCCACTAAAACGGAAAATTACAGACCCATTTCCTTAACATGCAATATGTGCAAAATCCAGGAAAAAATAACAAAAGACTCAGATGGTTTCTAGACTTTAAAAACATCATATCCAACAATCAATTTGGTTTCAGAGCTGGACACTCAACTACCTCTCACCTAGTAAGTATTGATAATTACATCCAAGAAGCCCTTGCTAACAAACAATATGTTTTAGCAGTGAGTCTAGACATCGAAAAAGCTTATGACATGGTGTGTACCCATATAATCATGACAAAATTACAGGAATATGGACTTAAAGGCAACATATTTCAATTCATCAAGAATTTCACCAAAGAAAGAACCTTTAATGTGAGAGTTAATGGTAGCCTATCATCAGTACAACACTTGGAGAATGGACTACCACAAGGTGTTGTACTTAGTGTTACTCTATTCCTGTTGGCCATCAATGATGCAGGCTCTGAAATCAATCATCCGGTAATCATAAGGAAATATGCTGATGACATTACCATTCTCTGCAGAGGATCATCTATTACAACCAGTCAAGAAATTATACAATCTGCCCTAAACAATCTACTTGAATGGTCTCTCAAATCAGGCTTTAAATTTTCAGCTTCCAAAACCCAATGTATAGTATTCTCCAGACAAAATATGGAGAGTCAACCTACATTAAAAATGGACCTACATAACCTAAAATTTTATCAAAACATTAAAATATTAGGCATGCATTTTGACTCAAAAATGAACTGTAAAAGGCATATACAAATCTTATCTGAGGAATGTAAGAAAAGACTCATCATACTCAAGTGCATATCCCATAATAACTGGGGAGCAGATAGACATCTCGAGCTGATGACCTACAAAGCAATAATTCGATCCAAAATCGACTATGGATCCATATTATATGATTCAGCTAGCAAAAAAGACCTACAAAAACTTGATGTTATACACAACAAAGCTCTACGAATAAGCACTGGTTGCTTTCAAACCAGCCCCATTGGTAGCATCCTAATTGAAGCCAAAGAACCAACCTAGCTCACCGTAGACAAATGCTAACTCTCAAATATGCCATCAAATCAGCAGAATCAAATAACCCTATAATCTACCACGATATATACCCAAAACTTCAAAATTACTACAAAGAAAAAAAATACTTTTCACCAGTATATACCAAAGTCAAAAACCTTCTGAGACAGTTAAACCTTCAGGAACATATACTAATGAAAAAAAGAAATAATAGTATACCACCATGGACAATTCCTGAAATAGTAACAGATATAACACTAGACACTATTCAAATAAACAAAATGGCTAAAAACGACAGGAAAATAAAACTTAATGAAATAGAAAATAAATACAAAGACTCCTATAAAATCTATACTAAAGTTACCAATAAGAGAGATGGAAAATATGCAACTACAATTACCAAAGATGTTAAAATTATAAACAGACTGCATTCCTACTCTAGTACTACTACAGCTGAAATACGCTCTATAATGACAGCCTTCAAAATGTCACAGAAACTCAGAAATAATAAGTTCGTCATATTCTCTACTTCTCTTGAAGCATTAAACAACATTCTCAATAACTACCCTGACCTACCAATGATAAACATTATTCATGAAATATATCATGACATTATACAATCTAAAAGAAGTCTCATAATTGCCTGGATACCAGAATACAAAACAACCCCTGAACATAATACAATGAGTCTTGAAGATGAAAATGTAAGCCCTGAAGCAGGAAGTATTTTAACAATATCACACACTTGCAAGGACTTATGGACCCACATCAAGAAAGCAATGGATGAAAAGTGGAGCAACCTCTGGAAAAACATGAAATCCAGCCCTTTACACAAACACGTTAACAATTTTTACTCCCTGAAAACCTCCAAAAAATTTCAAGAAAAGATCAGGTGACAATAACAAGAATAAGAACCGGTCATTGCAAGTTCGGTCATCAACACTTGCTAACTGGAAATCCCCCACCTACCTGCCAGAACTGTGATACCATTCTTAACTTTGAACACATTTTAACTCAATGTCCTATGTTTCAGTACAGCAGACACACATACCTAGAAGATGAGCAAAACCCTGAACTGATGCTATCATCCATCGACTACCAAAATAAAATATTAAAATTCTGTAAAGACAGCAACATTCTTAAAGAAATCTAATTCTGTAACATCAAAATACCTGTAATGTCTGTCTCTACATATTCACATATATTGTAATATTTGTAAATTATACAAATAACAAACGTAACGCCGAATGCTGACGAAGTGTGCTGCGGCGCGGTGCGGCGGCTGCATATGGCGATTTTCCATAGCAGCCTCTCAAGGTCCGTCTTCACGATGGAATATATCATTTCACGTCTTTCTCGGTCGTGCCGATAGATGTCGCATGTTCGCGACCATACCAAGCACCGGTTGATCATGCGACATCTAGCGGCACCCAAAAATACCACAAACGTAACAGGAATAAGCATTGCTTTCACTTTAAAACTGTACAAAATAGTCTTAGTTCTGAAAAAATAACAGCGAAACTTTTATTTGTATCTTCATTACACATATTACAAAACACATTGTAAATTGTTAAATTGCAACTGCATATTAATTTTAATTAAATCAGTCTCTTTTTTTCTGAACACTGAAACTGAATTGTTGTGCTACCCGTCCACTCCGAGTGTTCTATGAGGCCTTGTTCAGCCGAAGGAGGGCCTCTCGCCGTTCCTGAGCTTCACCAGCTGCTCGCTCTTCTCCCAGATGGCGCGCGCCAACCCCACGTTGCTCGCAGCCTCCGACATCCGCGCCTCCTGCACACGCCACAGGCGCACAAAACACACGACATTAGACTCTACGCACCAACACGAAAGGATGCCTTAAACACAACAAGCAATTACTCCCCAACCCCACGTTGCTCGCAGCCTCCGACATCCGCGCCTACTGCACACGCCACAGGCGCACAACACACGCGATATTACACTCTGCGCACCAACACGAAAGGACGCTTTAAGCGCATCAAGCAATTACTCCCCAATCTCACGTCGTTCGTAGCCTCCGATATACACGTCTCCTGCACATGCCACAGGCGCACAAAACACGCGACATTAGACTCTACGCACCAACACGAAAGGATGCTTTAAACGCAACAAGCAATTACATGCCAACCACACGTTGCACTAATCGATGCTTGAAACACAACAAGCAATTCCCTTCCCCTCCCCCCCTATCGCCACGTTGCTCGTGGCTTCCGACATACGCGCTTCCTGCACGTGCCATAGACACACTGCGATTTTTCTAACTTTGTCCCTCAAGGCCTGTCTTCACTATGGAATAGGTCACGGTTTCTCGCGACGTTCTCAGCCGTGCCGCCAGATATCGCATGATTGCGACCGAATCAAGCAGTGCTTGCGATCATGCGACTCCTAGCGGCACAACGGAAAAAAGATGGGAAATGCTGTGTGATATTCCATCGTGGAAATAGGGGCTTGAGGGGCAGAGTTAGAAAAATTGCACTATACTTCCCAATTTCACGTTTCTTGCAGCCTCCGATATCCACCCCTCCTGCACACGCCACAGGCGCACAAAAACATTAGACTCTACGCACCAATACCAAACGCAACAAGCAACTACTCCACATCCGCCAAATCCTTCGTACGCCTTCCTTCGGAGGGGAAGTAAAGCCGGCTGTCCCATGTTAGTAGATTACTTGCATGTAAAAGATCCTCAAGCCTAAATGACGCCTCTGAGCTAAATTCAAATCGCCGGCTTCGTCGCCTCAGTAATTCCTTCTTTCCGGTCTATCCGGGGAAAGGAATGCAGCGAAATTTGCGTGGTCAGACGGAAGAGCAGGCGCATGGCCTGAGTCTCGCCACGTAAAATATGGCAATTCAATTCAATTCAATTCCACAATCTCACGTTTCTCGGAGCCTCCGACATACACACCTCTTACGCACACGCGCAGAAAACACGCGAAATGATATCCGTGCCTTAAACCAACAAGCAATTACGCGCCAACCCCAAGTTGCTCGTAGCGTCCGACATTCGCGTCTCCTGTGCAAGCCATAGGCGCACAAAACAGATGACATTAAACTCTACGCACCAACATTAATCTATGGTTTTATAATTAATGAAACTACCCTACAAGCAATTACGAATAGATCAAATGCAGGTAAGCAAAATGAGACTGGGACTGATGGGCACAATTAGTTTAACGACCTACTTGTGAGACAGTGCGAGTACTTGATCACTCACCTTGCAGTCGGAGAAGTAGCGTCCTGTCACCCCCTCCACCTCCTCCGACACGGCCAAGTGGATCGTAGTCTGAGCGCCCTCTTCGGCATTCTGTAACAAAATTACTATTACGAAGAATCTCCCCATTGGAATCCCTCTTTAGAATTTTCTGACAGCAGGAAGTTAGGTTAGTAACATCCGATTTGTGACATATTAATTACATCATATCATTGGCGCACACACAGACATATCTCAAAAGTCTTTTAAGTAAAGTCTATTTTTAAGTAAAGAAATATTTTTCGAAAACGGTGTTTTTCTTGGAAACGTTCATAAGACAGCCAATAGGTAAAGCAAATTATTTTGTCTTTTGATCCAAAATCATTGTTCCGCTCCCGATGAAATCGTTCTCCTGCAAAATGGCAATTTTTAAGATGTTTTTATGCTCCATAAATATCTAATGTAAGATATTTAAGCATTTGTAATTTCTCTCTTTACAGCGCATAGGTAAAAAATTAAACTTTACAAAATACAAAATAACTCGGGCCAGAGGCCCACGGGTTGGAAGTCTCCCTCGGGGAAAAACATCTACCTAACGCCTCTGGGAAAAAAATCAACGCCCTTGATACACAAATAACTATTATATCATAGAATTCCAAACTCGTGAATGATAATTGACACCGCTAGAAAACAAGATAACGTGTTGATTTAGTTCACAGGTTAATCTGTCTCGGTATTCAAAACTCTGCTGCTGCGAGGTCCATATCTGACTTGGCGGTAAGACTGACCTTGAAGAAGAGAAGAAGTAATACTTTGGCAGGCTCACGTATCCACCACGGCATGAACCGGTAGATGTCAGTCATCACGACGCCAGGGTGAAGGCTGTTCACTGTCACTCCTGCGGAAGTAAAGTATTTTACAAGTGTTCAGATATGGAATAAAATATCATACACAATATTATTTCGAGAGAGCATTATAATCAAGACACCAAACCATTTCAAATAACGTCTCGGATAGGTTTCGATTAATAAAATATGTCTGTTTCAGTTTCGCTTTCTGTTTTGATAGCAAACTATATTGGTTTTATAACAGTTCCAAACTTTATTCCCTTCCATTAACTGAGAACATTATGTTGGAACGGATTTTTCTTTCAACATGGAGAATCTCCTGGATATTGATAAGTAATATTCCAAAGCTATTACTTGGTTTGTTTGTAGTACAGCAGACAGTACAGCAGACATGTGAAGGACGTGGGTAAGGTAATTAGCCATTAAAATGTAATAATTCATCAATCTATTTCAAATTGTCAATTGTCAGTAAAAGAATACCTTTTGTATCGAAAGTATCTTCATTTTATAATAATCTTTACTTAAGAGTGCAATAAGGGTATACCTTTTTATTTTCAGGTTATCAAGTTCAACAGACACAGATTATTGACTGTTCAAGGAGCAATCCACCAATCAGGGAGAATTGTTAACTTAAAAAGTTTTAATTTATTTCACATTATTGCTATATAGTTGGACAACAATATCTGAATGTTTAGTCTTTACCAAATATTTTTATTCGATCCCTATCAAATAAAATATGGATTTTCAGTTTTCCTACAAGAAGTAATATCAGACCCAATGACCTTGCATACTCACAAATATGTAAAAAATAAGAATTTATAAAATGTAAAATGTTCGTAATTTTACGAAACATGTGCAAATATAATTGTTGATAAATGTTAAACAAAAATATAATTACTTTCGGGCCCTGAACATATCATAAGATCATTTTTAAAAGGAAGATATATAAAAGAGGATCTTGCCATAAATCAAAACAAGAATTTTTTTGAAAAAGCTTAAAGGGAGCTTGAAGGAATGGTGCAGGTCTCTTGTTCGTTGAAATGCCTGATTTTGCGAAAATATAAAAAAATTTAAAAAATTTCGGCGTCTTCCTACAAATCCTTCCTACAATTATGGAAATACTATTTTTTTTAAACTATCCCACATGGAATTGAAAACAAACAAATCGAATAAATCCTTCTGGAATTTGAGAAAATCTCAATATTTATAAATTTTTTTATCAATTACTTTTATCATTTCCTTGTTTTGCATTATATGTGATATTACAATAAATTATACGTGGTCAACACTGCTTTTGCTAACGTTCGAAATACTTTCAAATGGAATCATTAAAACTGCTGTCCTACCTGTGCCCTTCAATCGCCTCGCCAGTTCGTTGGAAACCAGCACGTTTCCCAGCTTGGTCATCGCGTAGATCTGCATGTCGCTGAAGTCCTTGGCTGTGGAATACTCCAAGCGCTCCGGCGTCAGTTTGCCTATCTCGTGTGCTGCAGAAGACACGAACACAATCCGCGAGGGGGCAGACTTCTTCAACAGGTCCACCAGCAGGAGAGTAAAGAGGAACGGCCCAAAGTGGTTTGACTACGGAGAAACAATTTTCATTACACAACACTAACACCCTGCCTAACGTAAAATAATAAATTGTGAGAATATTTGCGTCTGTAAGATCAATTTCGTAAGAAATAGTAAAAAAATAGTGGTGCGACAACAGCCCATATATTCTCATTTTATTGGAAACAGATACGTATGATTGAAATATTGCACTTTCTGCGCTATCTATTTGAGAACGTCTATCCTTCGAGAAAAACAAGATTTTCTCAAAAACGGTTCGAAATTTTTTCTTTAAACTTTTACTAAGGAGAGTGCCTATTGTAATCTATGAGATGGCGGGAATGCCATATTGCTCTATTCTTATTTAGTTTCAAAAATTGCAAAAATGTAATTTTTTTTACTTGTCTCTCACGTCATTAATATTTACATTACAGGCGATTTGTTTACATTAATATATTTATGAGCACCTTTGCTTTAAATAATTTCAATTAAAGTTTCTGGAAAACTCAACCATTTTCTGTGAAAACTGGCTCAAAATTCCACATTTTCAGAAAATCTCAAACGCCATTTTCTCATAAATGGCTCCAAATTTTTTCTTGAAACTTTTGGGACGGATAGTGCTAATTGTATTCTTTACTATGACGTAAAGTTTATTTTGGGGTATTTTGTTTTTAAAAAATTACACAACTGTAATTTTTTGAAAGATTTCTCCACACCGTTAATATGCACATTTCCAGCAATTTGTAAACACTATTGTGTTTGTGAGTTAATGTGCTTTAAATTACTTCAAATAAAGTTTTTCGAAATCACAAAAGATTCCTGTGAAAGTAAGATTTAATTTTCGCATTTACAGTAGCGCTTATACGCCGTTTTCTTAAATACGGCTCCAAATTTTTCAAAGAAAATTACCATTTAGGACAAGATTTTACTGTTCTTTAATATTCTTAAAATAATATTTCCTTTCTACTAATAGGAAACCGAAAAATTAAGAAAATGTCAAAAAAATGTACTTTACGCGGCGATAGATGGCAACTGACAAAGAATGTGTCAAGTTCGAATAGCTAGTCGGGAGCAAAGGAAATAGAAAACTGATACGGGGAAGTATGTGCCATTCTGAAGCACCATTGGTTTGAGTTCAATTGATAATTGCTAAAGAACTGAATAGGCTACAGTAAATATTTTGTGCAATTTTTCGTGTCGTACATGTTTTGTTTTATTCGGAACAATGATTACTAGGGGGCGAATTTTAATGAAATGTCATAATTGCATGTTATGACAAACGGAAATAAGCAATTTTTATACGTCATTTTTTTCATGTTTCGTCGATTCCGACTAATAAGTAATTTTTTACTTCATCCCGTCATTTTTATAGCATTTGCGCTTATGTAAACGATTTTAATACCATTTGAATGGTACTTGCGTCAAATAATATTTACGAATTGCAACAAATGTTATCGACAGAATTCCTGAGTAGCTATACCTGGCTTCTATTTTGATTTCTTCGCTCAGAAGTTGTAATGTCAGTCATTATGAGTATGTAATTGAAGGTTCTTTTGACGCCTGTCAGCGCCATTTTCGGTTCAGTCGATTTCGGGATAACTAAAGACAAAAATGTTTTGGTAAAGAACAGTCCAATCAAAACGTTCGAAAGCTGAGTTCACTTGAAGCTGAGTAGAAGAAACCTCGATTACATCAGAAACGTGTCCAGTAGCTTTAGTTGTTCATTCAAATTGGTTGTGATCACATTTTTACGTCATTTTTCTTTGTTTTCAGAACATTTTTAAGAGCATTTCATTGATCGTTTTTTGCGATGTTTTAGGTCATGAAAATCCGTTCCCTAACTATTACCGATAATTGTTTTACAACTTCGTTTGTCACCAAATATGCAAAATAAATGATATGTATGCGTCTACTGATATTTACAAACACGTTGAGATGATGTCAAAATGGTGACACCATGTACAAGGACTTCAGTTCGAGATTTTAAATAAGCTACTCATTTTAAACGTAAATTTGCTACTTCATCGCAATAAAATGCCTTTAGTTGAAAATGGCATCTAATTATTCAAAAAGTTTGGAGAAAATCTGCTGAACAGTTTAGCCGCTAGCGTTGTTCAGAGACGGAGGGAGAGACGTTTTGCCGTCAATCGATTTTTCGGTATCAAGGACCCATTAAACATGGATTCTGGCTACACCATGCCATAGATTTTCTTCTAAATTTAGCATCTGGATTTATCCACTTCTTCGCTGTCAGGACTGTAGCAAGAGCTTTTTCTGCCGAAAATTCGCTGTTTTTTCGCGCAGTATTACATAAATTTCTTTCTACCGCGTAAGCGGTAGCGAGGAAGTAAAAGCTTGTAAAATTTTTGTTGCCTCACCTGCAGCCCCCTGTGGAGGCCATCGGCCGTCTGGTCTGACCCAAGGCCTCCGACACCTGCTCCCGCGTTGTTGACGAGAATGTCGAGGCGGGACTCCGACGCCAGGACCTTGGCGGCGCACGCCCTCACGGAGTCCAGCGACGCCAGGTCCAGCGACAGCAGCTCCACCGTCGCGTCGCCTCGCGCCGCGGCGCGCACCACCTCTGCAACGGCGCAAGGAGACTTCATAAAAGAGAGTGTTTGGCACACGGTGTCATGAAAGAAAGTTTGATGCACGCCCTCACGGAGTCCAGCGACGCTAGGTCCAGCGACAGCAGCTCCACCGTCGCGTCGCCTCGCGCCGCGGCGCGCACTACCTCTGCAACGGCGCAAGGAGACTTCATAAAAGAGAGTGTTTGGCACACGGTGTCATGAAAGAAAGTTTGATGCACGCCCTCATGGAGTCCAGCGACGCTAGGTCCAGCGACAGCAGCTCCACCGACGCGTCGCCTCGCGCCGCGGCGCGCACTACCTCTGCAACGGCGCAAGGAGACTTCATAAAAGAGAGTGTTTGGCACACGGTGTCATGAAAGAAAGTTTGATGCACGCCCTCACGGAGTCCAGCGACGCTAGGTCCAGCGACAGCAGCTCCACCGTCGCGTCGCCTCGCGCCGCGGCGCGCACTACCTCTGCAACGGCGCAAGGAGACTTCATAAAAGAGAGTGTTTGGCACACGGTGTCATGAAAGAAAGTTTGATGCACGCCCTCACGGAGTCCAGCGACGCCAGGTCCAGCGACAGCAGCTCCACCGTCGCGTCGCCTCGCGCCGCGGCGCGCACCACCTCTGCAACGGCGCAAGGAGACTTCATAAAAGAGAGTGTTGGGCGCCCACAGTCATAAAAGAGAATTTGGCGTACGCCCTCAATGAGTCCAGCGACAGCAGCTCCACCGTCGCGTCGCTTCGCGGTTCTGGCATTCGTCAGTTACAGTTAATGTCTACACCTACTGGATCCACGGGAACATTCCACACTTTGTAAATCATTACGTTAGGAAAGTATCTATTTCTTCGTCATGAGTTACGTAATTTACCGAAGAGCATTTCTCATTCGAAAAGGGTACGTCGAAGTGGGCGCCATCCAAAGCGGGAAAACTTGTTTGATCGTTGGCAGCCTAAGATTCCTGCTTGTGTTTGGTCAACGCAACCTTTGTCTCGTTCTTTCCCTCCGTCTACATCTCAGACGACGTTTTTCCATAATTTAATCAGAGTACTCAGTGTAAGCACCTGAGATGTGAAGAAAAAGACCTTCGAGATAATAGTTAGCTTCGATATCTCGATCTGAGAATAAAAGCAAATTGCTATACATTGACTACTCAAATTTCTTCATTTCCAATATTTAATATGCAAGGTTGTAAATAATTACATATGTGTATATACCAGTAATAAAAAAATTAATTATTTTCTGACTTCTGGGCACTCAAGTTACGCAGGAAATTAAACACAAAATGCTATTTTTTTCATTTAATAGCCCTGGAATAGCTATAATGAAAATATGAAGACTTAAGAATTTCCTTTCTCTTTAAAATTATAAACGGTAATACTAAAATGGTGGTTGTAAAAATCGTAGGTTGTAGGTGGTGTGAACGTAAGCAAAATTGGGGGATCAGAAAAATACTTGACTCTCCTTGAGTTTAAATAGGTTCAATAGTCTAATCTGTGTCCCATCTGATGATGATGATGATGATTAACCAATCGAAAGCTGTGTACTAAAGTAACAAATACAAAATGTTAAAGACAACACTTTTTATTGTAACTATTCAATTACGAAAACCAACTCTCCATTGAACAGTGATTCCTTATCCAGGTCTTTCTTAACGTTCACTCACCAAGGGCCTTCTGTCCGCGCTGGGGGTCCCTGCAGGCCATCAGGACTCGAGCACCTCTGCGCGCCAAGTCCTTCGCAGTCTCCAGCCCAATGCCTGCGACACACAACACAAACACTTGGACCCTTACACCATCTTAAATTTCGTGAGGTTGTTGTGTGACGTCATTATTAAAGAGTGAAATAAACGTACCGCATTTTTGGAAAATAATTTGTCTTAGAATATTTTCACTCACGTTGAATCATATTCCTTGCTAAAGCAAATTCTGATGACGTTTATATTGTTACATACTAAAGGTCAACGCAAAATGTGGACTTTTTTAAATAAATACTATTTTGTCATGTATCAAATTTTTCAAAGATTAAACCTTTATATTACTGAAACTCGCATATATCATATAAGTATTAGCCTCAATTCTGAATAAGATGAATTCACTGATTCAGTTCCAGATGCCCCAAAGAGATTTAACTCGAAATAAAAATTTACGATCGACCTACTCAACCGGAAATGATCTAACACCTAACAAGGCTCTAAAAGAGTTACTCAAAATGGCCACTATGTATTTAGTTCCTTGTTTAAAGGAGATTGATTGTTAGGCAGCTTTCTAATGTCATGGAAACGTTCACTACTACACCAACAGCCAAACCGGGAAAAGACCATTCAATCCCAAGTAACCACAGATCCATATCTCTTTTGCCAATTTTCATTTATGTCTTTCAAAAATTACTGTTAAATAGATTAATTAAATACACAACAAGAGTTGACGTAATTTCTGCCTATGAATTTTGATTCCGCAAAAAATGTTCAACCGTTCATAAAATTCTCCGTTAATAAATTCTCCGTCCTAGAAGCCTTTACTGCCGATTCATTTGAACAGAAATGATACACAATTTTGTTATTTGTAGACTTCACTAAAGCCTTTTACTGCGTATGTCGTTCATGTTTGATTTACAAATTAACAGTACTAGGCACATATCCATATCTAGAAAACTCAATTATTTTTATCAGAAACTTTTCCGGTTAGGTGAATAATGCGGAACCCAAATTTTTGAAGGAGAGCCGCAGGGGTCATCGCTTTCTGTTCTATTATTCTCAACTTTTATTAATGGATTCCCAACTTATCCCCACTCAGATAAAGGCTTTTTTCGCTGATACCACCCTATTCTCCAAATTTCGATGAATTTTCTCAAATTTTCGATGATACCATCCCTTTTCTCAAATACAGTCGATATTTACGACGGTATTGAAAGAATAAAGGAAGATATATCTTTTTTTCATACATAGGCTGGAAAAATGAAACAAAAAATCAATCCATTCAAATCCAGTTTAAAAATGTTTTCACTCCAAAAATACCCAATCTTTCTCTCAAACATCTCTGTTTATGAAAATACTTTAAATACAGCACACCGTGTCTATTTTCTAGTATCTTCTATGACCCGCGAGGTGGTGTGTATCAAACTATTTCAAGACATATTTGCAAACGATTGCTTATATATCAGAAACATATTTGCAATATAATTATTATTTTGAATTACCTCTACAAATAGTATGTGAATGTGCCATGTAGCATCACTATTTTACTTTCAAGCCTTTTACTACGTAACTATACTTCGATTTATTGGGAGCTGCGTTTGAAGTAGAACAGCTAGTTGACGGTTTCGTCTAATCGGGGGGTTGAACGTCACCATAATGACGTCACTGTAATGACATATAAGCTTCCGAAATGGATGGAAACGTCAACAGCTGATTTACTTCAAACGTAGTTCTAAATAAATCCAAATATAGTAAAAGAAAGTATTGTAATCATGCAGCGGAAATCGGCGATATTTCGACAGAAAACTCTTATTGTGGGGCTATGATAACGAAGAAATGGATAAACCTTATTTACCCACGAAGTAAATTACTTCATCTTTCAGTAGTTAGATTCCATGTTTTGCGGTACTCGATGCCGATAAATCGATTGACGACAAAATGTCTGAGTGACTGTTATTTAAGCCTTCTAAACAGTACAGACGATTTTCTCCAAAATGTATGTTCCCCTTTCGTTCTAAACGAGCTCAAGTCCCTTTGAGATGAAACTGGTATTACGATTTTTGGAAGCAATTTTCATGAAACCTCCACAATATTTTTAACATTTTCTCGAAAATGGCTTCAAATTTTTTAATTAAATTGTGTCCTCGGATAATGTAAAGAACTCTTAAAAAATGGTGCAAATCTCATTTTCGTTGAAATCTCTGATTTTTTTAAAATTGTAAAAGTTGAATTTTTTTGGCGTCTTCCTAAAACTGAACACAGTTTTAATGTTAAGAGTTGTTTTCCTGACTTAAATCTGTTGTTTAAAGATACCAGTGAAATTACTCCATTTTTTCTTTCAATTTTCTTTGCGGGATAAATCAAAGAGCGTTTAAAAGTATGGTGAGGCTGAGCCCATACTCAGGTTAACTCTCGTATATTTGAAAATGGCCGACTAACATTTCAAACGTAGAATATTGGGGACATATTTGTATCTTATATAAAATATGTTATAAAAAACTAAATCTTGAAATAAGATCATGTACAATTTTTCGAAAAATCGAGTAGTACTTTGCATGTATTTTCTGTTTGAAATTAAAGCAATTTATATTTTTTCAAAAAGGACTTCAGTTTTGTTTTCCATGGACAAAGCAAAAAAAAAAATGCCAGGCTCAAAAAATGCCAGGCCTCATTTTCGTTGAATTATCCGAATTTAGAAAGATGTATATGTTAGAAATAATGGGAGAGACCATGGTGTAGCGGTAAAGCTCCTGGTGAGGTAACAGAGTTCGAATTTCGATGCGGAGAAAAAGAAAATGCTATTTGGAAAAACCTTCGCAGGTTCTTGTAATATTGCGCAGCCGTTACAAACAATGCGAGAAAGTAATGATGTTGAAGCATTACTGGTTTTTGAAATTAATCTGAGAAAATGCATTAATCGTTAAGTTAAGATGTTTAAAAAGAGAAAATCCGACGCCCCGAATTTCGTCTGAAGTGCTCCCGGAGTGTAGATAAGATTTTTTTTTATCACCAATGAGAAGATGTGTTTGAAGACAAGAAAGACAGTCTATTACAGAATACGTGTGAGTGAAGCACTGTTATCAGCTTTTCACGAAGTTTGAAGAGCTTTGGCCATCACATAACATACTAACGTAATGTTTCTACTGCTTAGCACTATTCCCATAATCATTGAAGTGGACACAGTACATCGTCTTTCAGATATTATACCAACAAAACCCATTTAATAATCACCACAGTTTTAAATTGAATCTAGAGATTCGTTGAACAAATGGTAAGTTCAAAAATCGGTATCAACTATGGAACTTGGTAGTAAAACAGTCCTTTGAGAAAAGAGAAATACGCATATTTCTATTACTTTTAGGTTAACATACAATATAATAATTTTAGGTCCTCGTGAGCAGAAGAAGCCCAAACGCAATATTAAAACGTTAATAACTCGCAGAGTGCTATTAAAACCGATGATTTACGGCAAATATATTTAGTGGTGGCAGCAGAAATCTCGTGATAGTTCATTTTAGAGAGAGTTTTAGGAAATGATAAAACCAGGAAAAAGTTTGTGTTCGTTTAAATAAAATATTAAATTCGTACATAAACCCAACCCAGTTTTCGGGACATTTGTCCCATTAACAGTGGATTTTCAAAGAAAATAATCGATACAAATTTTAAAGAAGAGTTACAACAAATTTAAAATAACAACAAAAAAGAGAATAATTTTAAAAAGTAGTTCTTAAGTAAGATGGAAAAACTATAAATCCAAAACTGATGTTAACTGAATAAAGAATAAAACGGTTATGTTGACGTCATCTCATAAATGAGTTGGTCACAGTAGTGGAGAGAGGGGGGGGGGGAAGAACATCCTCTTCCTTCACTTCCACTTCCTCTCGCTACCCGGAAAGTCCAATCAACCCATTTATTTTTACTTTTTTAGATGGCGTCAACACAACAGTTTAACCAACATATTACGTTCATATGAGTTACAGGTTTGCAGTATTTCCCATGTTACTTAGGTAGTTTTCCTTTTATTATTCTCTGTATACTTTAATTTTTTATTGCAATTAATCATTTCTTTAAAATTTGTATTCATAATTTTCTTTTTAATTGCTGTGACAATCCCCTGATGATAGGATAAATGTCCCAAAAATAGTTGTGGTTTTTGTATGAATTTAATGTATTATTTAAAAGTACACAATTGTTTCATGATTTGATTATATCTTGATACTCATTCTAATTAAGGCAAATGACACCAATTATTAACACAATAAAACTTACTTCAAATCACATGTCGAAATTAATTTCACTTCTGAATCGATTACAATGTTATAAATGACGAAATGAAACATTAAAAAGGACACTATTTCAAACGTTATTTCATGAGCTCCTAGAAATTTGCACAGAAAATTAGGATCTAATTTCAGATTGACAAGAGAATCTTATTGAGAACACCTAAATAAATGGTAATTTACATATTAGTACTGGTCAATGAATAAATTTAAATTCCTTGACTCGACTGAATCTCTTTCATTTTGGCACTCCAGTGTTGTAGTATTTTTATTATAATAGTAGAGTATGTCACGCACCTGCGTTGGCTCCAGTGATCAGAGCAGTGAGGCCGTCTAGACGCCGTGAGGAATCGCAAATCCCCACCGATGACTTGTACCACATCTTGAAGGCTATGGCGGCGCCGATGGTCAGCACCAGCCAATGGTCCAGAACAAACCATAAGAGGCCACAACAGCAACCCATTGTGCTACTCGGTCACGCCGGCTGTCACGTGGAGGGACTTTTTTGCAACGCACTTGCACATAGACGGACGCGGGCACCGACTGAGCTCTGCTGGCGCTCCAGCGGGAGGCATTCCACTCAATTACGTCCTCGCGCCTCCCCCCACTCCAACTCACGCCCAGTCTCTCGATTAAGGCAATGACACTCTACACGAGATAAAACGATTATATTTGTTTTACGTGTCACTCCCCTTAAGTCAGCATGCGATAGCAGTTTTTCCGTAACTTTTTGATGTTACTTCAAGTTACCAATAAAAAAGGATTACTTTGAAAATACTTTTTAACATCAGTGACTTTGTATTTGTTCAAATTTCAAAATGGACATTTTGCAAATTTTGCACGGTCACACTGTATGCGTTTTATACAGAAACCAGAGGTGAAAACAAAATTACCTTTATTAAGATTCGATTGTACTGTTTGTGTAGGTTCAATGTGTTCGAGATGAAGAAAGGTCCAATAAAATTAGGAAATATTCTGAACTCACACTTGTCACATCTTTTATTAATAAAAATGTGTTGCTTTTACTAGAATTGATATAGCATAACAGAATGATGGGTGTTAGTTATACAATATTGTCATGTTTAGTAACAGAATTAATTAATAGCACTGACGTGCTTTCGTCAGTCTGTCTGATAACACTAGTCTGCAATAAAATTGCTGCCTCCGAAGTTTGAATGTTTTTTTTTAATGCTGAAATCAAATTTAAAGTCAGAAAATTCCTATCACATACCATTTCCTACCACGTCAAATTTTCTTTTCTTTTCTTCATAGTGTAATTTTCGTGTGCCCTAATAGTAATTACATAAACAGTAATACTTTACCATGTGTAGTTTTATAATGTCAGGATTTGAAAACCAAATGTATTTAGAACGCTTTTAATGTGTTTGTACTAAATACCGAGGGCACTAGTATAGATGTGATACGGGGTGCGAGCGCCGCAGGAAGCTAGAGCGAGTTGTCTTACGAACTGAAGTGTCACCATCGGAATCGAAAAATCCTGACACCGTCGGATCTCCAACCCTAGGACCTCACTGAGCTCCAGTGACATCAATTGATATCACTTTTGCCGGTGTGAATTGTAGTAAGAAACTATAACTCGGCATTGCCCGAGCATTTATTTATCACAATTATCTTTTAGATGGAAGGAGTTCTGTTTTCAGTCTTAAAAAAAATGTAATTTCATTCACAGCCCAGATGACATTCTAATGCAGTCAAAGAGTATTCATTTACCTCTTAATGCCAGTACACGAGAAGTTACCTGACAATCAGTACCGAAGTCACTTGTGTAACTTCGTTTAGCAGAAGAGGATTTATGCATAGGCACAGGAGGCACGGCGGCGGCAAAATTTGAAGGATGGCAAAAATTGTGGACTAAAATTGCATAAGAGCCTCTTCTTCGTCGTGTGCGATTTTTTTATTTGTATTCTATGAGTTTTTGCACGTTTTGAATAAACATTCGCAAATTAATGTATTAACAGCCTGATAATATCTTCCAGTTCATGTCTTGTGATAAGTCAAAATGAGCAATGTTTACGTTTTCAGAGGTTGTACAATTAAGATTTAATTTCAGTTACTGAAAAGGAATCTTCATGTTACATCAAACCTACCTTTATCGGAATTCTTAGAACTTATAATTCTCTGTTGAATTTTTAAAATTTATAATATGAATAATTTATTCATATTATACATTTTAGAATTTTATATATATATATATATATATATATATATATATATATATATATTTCAGTGCGTGTAATTTGATAATCCCTTTGAAAATCCCTTATTTCCTTCATATTTTGTAGTGTTAAATGTTGACATTTACGTACTTTTAAAGGTAGAACAATAAACGATAGACTAATAAATATGCATAACTACAAACAAAAACCATTTATGTTGTTTCTATCAATCAAAATACATGATTTAAAAATTAATCGATTGCCTAAGAAAAATTGAGCATGCATAAATTATTAATTAAATCAAATTTAATTTTTGTCAGATGTGTGTCAAATTTTGAAACCTAAATTATACTTATAACTTTTTCTGGGTTATTTGAATAAAATAGGCGGAAAGTTTTGCGTGCCTCTAGACGACAAAGTTGTTAATCCGCATCTGTCGTTAAGTATAATTTCAGACCAATGGAGACGGAGATGGCTTCTCTTATTTCTTCACGTAATTACGTCAACAATACCGCACCAGTATTCGCACATTTCAGATGTTGATTGGCAAAAACTGATCATCATCGAACTCTATACTTGCTCCAGAAGTTGGTACGAGTGAACGCCGGAATCATTACATCCGTATTATCCTTGCATCTTGATCGGGTTTTAATCTCAGTTCAGAAGGTTCACAGGCCAGTAAACGTTGAGTTGTAAGATTTGAGACTAGAAAACATGTACCTGAAAATCTTGATGAATAAATTTCGACTGTGGCATTATTGTTAATAGTTTCAGGGATGTAGTTCACCGGATTTGGTCGGAGTAGAAACAATTAACCAATTAGTTTGCCGACGTTTCAGAATCTTTTAATTAAAAAAATATATATAAAAATGTACTCACCGTACTAAATAATATGGAAATATTTCACTCGGCAACATTATGTTCATCTTTGACATTATATTAACATGACTACATTATGTTCATCCGGGCATATCATATTATTATGTATTGTATATTCATATGGTCTTCATGCCTTGTTTTTTGTATACCAGCCCTGATGATGGAATTAAAAGATTCCGAAACGTTGGCAAACTAATTGTTCAATTGTTTATACTCCGACCAAATACCGTGAACAACATACCTCCTTACATCATGGTCGTGAATTCTACAATTGTTAATAGTTTTCTAAACATGTGCAATGTGCATACAAACAAAAAATAACACGAAAAAATAAGAAATGCATATACTTAGTACTTTATTTTATATTTCACAGAATACACCGATATTCACAGCCGTAAGTAGGAATAAAAACTAATCTTAGGACTAGTACATCAGTCACATATCAAAATAATTCACAGTCACAGGCAATCGAACACCAACTCGCGAAATACTGGAATACACAACGAGTCTCAAATGTGAGTAGCTTACATTACGGGAAAATATTGAAAACTATCGATACAAAGTTTTTTATGTTGTTTGTAACTGCAAATAAATGTAAAAGTCATGACTATTTTAGGTTCCGATTTATATTTCGAAACGAGAAGCACGCAGTATTTTGGATATTGATGCTAGCATTAGTTATATGTTTAAAGGAAAAACTTGTTGGAAAATATGGAAATGTTAAAGACGAACGAATCTTGCTTAAAAAAATTTCTAATTATTTCCAGAAAGATAATGAATGATATTCCAATTAGTACGAACCAGTGGCGTATCTACGGTATGACAAGCACGGCACGTGCCATGGGCGCCACTCACAAGGGCCGCTATTTACAGTATACCCGTTAAAAGAAATAACAACAACCTTGATTTCAAGCATCCATACAGGGGCGCAAATTCTATGTTTGCCATGGGCACCTGAATACCTAGATACGCCTCTGGTGCGAACGTTAGGTTCGCTGATTCTTCGCTACAAAAGTCTTTGCAAAATTAATTATCAACATCAGGTTTAGGAAATAAAATTAAGAGAAATAGATGAATTAAGTTTAAATACATTAAAACGGGTATTTTATAACCGTACCGTTTATACTTGCTTTACGCTGAGATCACGGATCTCTGTCACACGCTTAGAATTTGTCGATCCTACGACAATGATAGAGCCTATGAAAACTATATGGATCAGTTAAGAGGAGTACATACGCAGTCTCATCCACACGTGAACACGCATGTTAATCATAAACCACCTGTTTACTATTTCAGAGGTTCTCTCCCTAACCCATTTACGTTTTCTAACTCCTCGCATGCTAACAGACCACAGATGCCGCATTCTTGGCAACTTCCAATGCACAACCCACAGAGCACTTCCAATAATCAAACTTGTTCCGACCTAATACAACTCCACACATCTCCTAGTCTCCTACGCATCAAAATATGCATCCTCCAAGATCACCAGCAGCTGTATCTAATCGCCCTTACCCCAATATAGGTAATACAGGAAGACTTTTACTTGCCAAAATTAAACTAACCCCTCGCCACATCAGACGTTTCAATAATAAGAAACAATTGAAATTCCCACTTAGAAATGGATGAAAATATTTCACTTTAATATCCTTCAGAAACAGAAAAATTCGATTAATCCGATGAGTACAGTTCATATTTTGAACCATCTTGCTTTTCAACTGATCTACCTGACATAAAAGAGGAAGAAACCTGTCAGGATTTTCACTTGGACTCATCACGATCGAAAACCTACATTACATTTGTAATGCTCCTAAATTACCCTTCATCACTTTATTTGGACTTACAATCTTGATTGACAGTGGTGCTTGCAATTCTATAATGAATCCAACGGTAACTTACTTACTTTTTTCCAATTTTATTTTTAAAGAATCATTTTGCATTCAATCTGTTCACGCTAAAACTTTAGGAAATGACAATGTTCAGTATCCCATCTTTTCAGAGTATAACATTAACTTTCCTGTGAATTTTAGAATTATACAATTGCATAGTTACTTTGATTCATTAGTCGGTACAACATATTTTGTAAAATTAGTGCCAAAGTTGATTATAATAGAAATACCATCACTTTTGGAAACAGATATACCCTTCCATCTTCACTCTTCTTACAAACAAAAAACCTTCCAGATTACAGAAGACCCACATTTTATCTCAATTCCTGTGAATATTAAGCAAGGTGAAATATACATTCCTGTCTTTGAACATAATGGACTTCACTTTTCTGCCGCAATTTTGCACGCAGAAAATAACTAAGTAATGAATCCCACTGAAACACAATTATATTTGAATTTTGACCAACTTCCTTTGGTAGAACCGCTCGAAAGCGTGAATATTCAGCCTCTCAAAATAAATTCTGTCACTGACAATGACATTCGAGAATACCTCCGTACTCAGCACACGAATGATTTAGAGCGAAAAGCAATTTTTAAAGTTTACTCTCAATATTCTGATCGTATTTTATTATCCGGGTTGCGACTTAATATTTACTAATGCAGAAAATTACTGTAATTGGACTATCGACGAAGACCCTGTTTACTACAAAAACTATAACCGCTATCCTCCTCATCCAAAAGACATAATTAATAAAGAGGTAGAAAAACCATTAGAACAAGGAATTATAACACACAGCGAGTCGCCCTGCTGCAGTCCAGTTTGGATTGTACCGAAGAAACTTGATGCTTCAGGACAGAAAAACGTAGATTAATAATTGACTTTAGACAATTAAACAAAATATATGTTGAGGATAAATATCCACTTCTAAGACAGGAGAAATTCTTGACAATCTAGGAAGATGTCAATAGCACATTGGGTTTAGCGCAAGGTTTTCACTAGATAGAGATGGATCATAGATCTGTAGAAAAAAACATTTACGGTTGACAAGAGGTATTTAATGTTCAAACGTATGCCCTTTGGATTAAAGAATTCTCCAGCCATATTCTAGAGCGTAATGGACAATTTTCTACATCCATTTTTATATAAATTGTGTTATGTTCACGATGATATAATTAACTAGAGTGAATCTCTCGAGGAACATATCCAACATTTATCATTAGTATTTCAAAAACTCAGATGTAAATCTTGAAATACAATTATACAAGACCGAATTTCTTCATAAAGTGGTCGCCTTCCTTGGACGTGTTGTTTCTCAAAATTGTGTAAAACCAAATCCGGAAAAAATTAAAGCAATTAAAGAATATCCTATTCCAAAAAATACCAAAGAAATTAAACAATTTCTTGGATTGTCCGTTTATTATAGGACATTTATCAAAATTTTGCAAAAGTTGCTCATCCACTAACTTGTTTGAAGAAAGGTGCAACAATTGATATTCAAAATTCCAACTATATAAATTTATTTGACACCCTGAAAACACTTCATTAATGTCCTTACCCAAATTTCGATTAACCTTTTACGTTAACAACTGACAGTTCCAGTTTCGCTATTGACAGCGTACTTTCACAAAAAGGACACCCCATCGCTTATTATTCTAGAACTTTAAGTCTTGCCGAAAGAAAATATGCAAGAGTTGAACGTGAATTAATTGGGATAGTTGATAGCTGCAAACTTTTAAGCCTTTCTTGTGGGAAAGGAACTTTAATATTGAATGTGATCATAAATCATTACAATGGCTTTTTACTGTAAAAGATCCCAGTTCCAGACTTTACCGTTGGAAAATGAAAATCGAGGAATTTGACATGGACATTCATTTTGTCTAAAACTAACCACGTAGGAAAAACTAACTACGTAGCAGACGCCCTCTCGCGCGTAGAAATAAGTGTAAACGAGGAAGCAGAGTCTATTGTAGCCACCATCGTAAACTATGAATATCAGGAGGATATTAACAATCAAAGGGTGCTCTCGAATCAAGAAGATTCCATTTTTACTTTTAAAATGTCTGGACGAGTCTAGAATAAAAGCCTTAATCAGGTTATTGTTAAACACCTAAGTTCATCTAAAGTGCTTGAACAAAAATTATTCAAGAAAACACCGTCACATTATGATTGTCACCCAAGAACATCTTTATAAAGATCTGCAAACCCTCTTATTAAAAATCATAATCCCTTCAAACAAATATGGCGTCTATTTTGATGATTTAACTAGCGAAATTCCTTTTATCAGGTGTTGTCAGAAATTATTTACGTCAGAACTTAATCATTAGGTCGCTCAAATCCAAATTTCTATATGTACAAGACTCTGAAAAACAAAAACAATTGATTTTACAATACCACTCCACTAATCATAACTGAATAACTGAAACTATTGAACATTTACAAAGTATTAATGGCCACATTTAAGAGAACAAATTAGAAATATCGTAAATCAATGTAAACTTTGCCAATGAAACAAATATGAAAGACACCCAAATCCAGTGGATAATGAAGGCCCGATTACAGCAGATCACCCTTTCATCCAAATTCACATAGACACTTTCCATTTTGAACAAAATAGAATATAAACTTTTCTCGATGTACTCTCAAAATACGGACAAACCTACATTCTACCAAAAGGTACAGCACTAGCTTTTTAAAGTGTTTACAGACGTATTTGTCACACCACGGTCTCCCTAAAAGAATTACCCATGATCAAGGTAGAAAATTTGAAAATAATTTAATTAACGAATATTGTAAAGCCTCAAATATAGATTACCATTCAACCACTCCTTTGAACTCTTCATGTAATTCACCTGTGGAGAGATTCAATTCAACTATGCTTGAAAAACTCAGAATCTATCGAGATAAAGGCGAATTCACTCCATTATCTCAATTAATAACAAATGTAGTTACTAATTACAATTCCTCTATCTATTCCACGACAAAGATACCACCGTTAAATATGCTCTACGGACCCTACAATGATGCTTTGAACATATTTCCTCATCAGATTAATTAATACGTTGAGAGGCAAAGTAAACAACTTCGTATTATGCAAGAAAGTAACCCTAATCCCAATCTTTTCACCTTTAAACATCAGTATAAAATTGAAGAAACTGTTTATGCAGTAAAACCCTTAACGCGAAACAAAAATTCCAAGCATCTTTTCAATGAAGGAACAATAACAAAGATTGATTGTAAAATGAAAAATGGGAAAATTCATGTGAGAAATTTCAGGGATGTCAAATCCAAAACAAAAACTTCTTTGCAGGTTCTTCACAGGACACGGCTCGGTTGACGTCCAGCGAATAAAACCGAAGGTTTTTATGCCGATTCACTTGGATCAGCCGTTATTATTAACAATTATCATAAGTTTCTCTTTCATTTTAATCTAACTAGTTTATCTTGTGCAATTGAAAATATTCAACATACTACTTCATCTCTCCAATGACAAATCAATCATACATTTCCATATCTAATTTATGAAATAACCGAATATTTGAAAGATACTAAAAATGACTTTCTTGTCTACGAAATCTAGAAGCAAAAGAGTTCTCATTAACGATTAGGAAAAGTAATTAAATTTATTTCTGGAAATTTAGACCAAGATGATTTTGGCAACTTACACAGCCAAAATATTCATTAAGAAATAGTCATGATTAAGAAATAAAAAATATTAACGGTCTTTTATCAATTAGCAATTCAATAACTACAAAATTCTATGATGAAATGAAGATTGTAAATCTGATCATGGGTGTAGTGAAAAATGTTACAAAAGGAAATTTGTAAACTATGCATAATAGAACATTATCAGTACATATTAATGTGCTTGAAGAGACCCATCAAGATCATACGGATCTTAGAAGAAACTATCAGTCTGTCATTCAATGATATGACTAATGTACAAGTCTTTTCTCAAGACGACCTGAACAATATTGCAAATCACTTGCATTCAGTTTATCCTGAGAAGTTTCTGATACCAATGAACCGCAATCATTTGTATGAAAATCTCAAATTCACAAAAACACAGGTTGTTATGTTAGACAATGAATTAATTGTAATACTTTCAGTACCGATCACAGATACCAAAATGTATCAATTGTATTCAATTTATCCTGTACTTTCAACTACGGATATTACATTAGAACCCAAACCTACAAATTATGTTAAAAAATGTCCTGTGTTTTCTGTACAGAATGAACCATATATAACACATCAAATTCATTTTCACTTCTCACACCTTGATGTAAGTAAGTTACGATTGGACATGGAACCTCTTGTTCCTAGTTATAAAGTTTTAAAAGAAATTGCTCCTCTGAATACGACTTTCATAATATTTGTACTGTTCATTGTATTGTTGATAGTCAGAAAACAATTGTATCAATTATATTTAACTTTTAAAGCCAAAAGATTACCAGTTACTGGTCACAGTAAGAGCAATCAAAGGGGGAAGAAATTATATCCCACAGACTTGCCTCACAGCTCTGTGACATCAGTCGAAGTACTGCATCCTGAGCAGCTGGAAAACGCGTAAAATTCTAAATAAGAAACCGCACTCAGGTAATTGCCAATCCACTTAAGCACGTGGACACTTGGACTCTTGGGCACTTGGGCACTTGTGCACAAGTGTACACGTGAGGTCACGCAAGAATTTCTCCCCAAAGTGAGAACAACTGCTCAAGAGCTGATCGTCCCTCAGGCGACTGCTTGGCGCCTGCCGGCGGCACGTGGCAGTTAGTCACCCGCCGGGCAATGGATGTAATATAAACTGAGGCGTCTAATACTTTTCGGAAACCACCTTTTTACAAGAGTAAATCGTATAAATAAGAAATATATTTTCTCGACATTTTTAGCTACAACTCTTTTTTGGGGGGAAGGGAGGTTGCTCCTAACGGATAGGCAGACACGCATCTACAGTCCAGATCGTCAGCATCTTCGTAATAAGTATTGCTTAAGTCTTTTTGATTAATGAAACATGGCTAAACATTTTTGTGTATTTATCATGTTATCGTTTCACCATATGGTTACTGGTATCGTTATATAAGAAGAATACTCATTTCAAAATATTAAATTTCGAATATATTAATGTATTTGAGAATATTGTCGGTCCCTCCCCCGCAAGACCCCAGTGTGAATTTGTGACCAGTCCAAACCGGAAGGACAACCGATTTCTAGTTCCGGATAAATTAATTGCCAATATTTCCTTTTCGATTTCAACTCTGTTTCCTTTTGTTGCGAAGTTCAACTTTCTCTGGCGCAGAAACCAGCGGTCTGAATGACGTGAAACTTTGGATTCCTGTCGAATGGCGTGCGCTGAAGAAGATATGCTCACTTTCGAAAAGGTGAAAAAAAACAACAAATTTTTTAAACAATTTTCGAAATTTCCAATACAGCTTTAACTATCAACCACCTTCTACTTTTATTCCTAATGCAAAGGGTGCGAATTTACAGGTATCTTCCCCTACTGGGGCGTTTGAAGACCACAACTGGAAAAGTAATTTCTCCTTGCCGTGAATACAATAAATCCAAAATAGGTGCTTTGTTTTCGTTCCACATTTCGAAATGTTCAAATCAAGAAAATCGTCCAAGAAAGCATTTCCGAGAGCATTCTTAGGATTCATTCAGTCTGTGTTGCGTGGGATAGTGTCGGTTTCACTCACAAGCGTAGCGACCTGGACGTTGTTTTGTGTTGCTGCGGAGATAAGCCTTCACGCGTCAAATGACGGCCGCTCGTCGGGCCGCAGCTGCACCAGCTGCTCGCTCCGCTCCCACACCGCCCGCGCCAGCGCCTCGTCGCACGCCTGCCGGCCAGCGCGCGCCTCCTGCCGGCCAAACCAAGAGTTACATTCCAGAGAACTCTAGTGGACGACTTCTCGAACTTGGCCAGCACGCAATTCTGAATGCGCGTAAGGCACGAAGTCTACAGACTTCGTGGCGTAAGGGAAAAGTATGTCGATTTTTTAATAAAAAATAATTTTAAGAAATTTTAATTTTTTTCAAAATAAATTTCAAGAAAATAGAGTAATAGAGTTTTGCAAAATAACGCAAATATCACATGAACAACATGAACGCAACATATGTAATATAGGTCAAAAATATAGTGTGTAAAAATATGTAACGAAATATTTGAAGATCGTGTCAGGATTGCTTTGATTCTTCAAGACTCGATTTTGAGAACTGAATCTACAACGACAAAAATGTAATTACATGTAAATACGGACTCTATATTACTAAAAATGTAAAGAGTAGCCACAAGATGAAATTTCATGCGTTTTAATTTACATGGATGAATCATTAAGCCCCCATCCGCGCGCTAATATCAAGAAAATGACACTTCTTTAAAATGTGAATTCCTTTTTGAAATGTGTACTTGGGATGAATGGAGATACTTCTTTGGAATGTGCTCCGATCAATATCAATGAATTGAATGAAATTACAACAAATGTTGGATGTGGGATTCGCCATTGCAGGACATACGAAACTTTTAGTTGTAAGTTGCAATGTAAGATACCGCTGAAATAGTATGGCATTTACAAGCAACAATAAATGCCAAATTTGTACTTCAAGAGTACGTGAATACAAGAATACATTCAGAGCACAGACAGTTGGCAAATCAACCAAAAGTTATGTATTTTTCTATTCACAACCCTGGAAAACATGTATTTTGAACAGGAAGATAATGCATTTGAAAAAAAAAATGCATGAAACGTTAATGATTGACAACTTTTAAGAACTCTAAAGATATGCCTTCTTTAAATACGAGCTTTTCATTCACATTTTCCCCGAGTTATTTACTCAATCACTGACTACTAGACATTTGGTCAAGTGAGGATACCACTTTTTAATAATTAAGAAAATTAACAATCAAGAATAAAAAATATTTGAACAACTAATTTCCTAACCGGTGTGCTACAGGTATTTCTCATGTTAAACGGGCGTATTTACCTTGCAGTCAACGAAGTAGCGACCGGTTACGTCTTCTAGTTCCTCAGCCACAGCCGCATATATCGTTGTTTGGGCACCCTCAACTGCATTCTGAAATAATTAAGTTGAATTGCTAAGCTTTTGCGCAAGAAGAAATACTTTGAACTGCATTGCAAATCAAACAATATTACCATTTTTAAAACAGTTCAATTGTTCGTTTACGCATACATCATAACACACACAAGTACAAGTAATTCAAATTTTTAAAAAATCCTCATTGAATCAGTTACTCTACTAATAAACATATTCATTATAAATGTGAAGTGATTTGATTTATTTAACTAAAAACACTCAAAACTGTACGGTGGAGAAATCTGATCTGTTCACTTTTTGAGCTCCGGAGCCTCGCCTGGATTTTCACAATACATAGTTGAATGAAATACATTGTCGAACAAAAGTATCAAACAAGCAAAGTTAGCAACATTCCAAAACTATAAATATTTGATCTCGAGTAATAAAAAACCTATTTGCATTGGCGAAAGTGTTTACTGTTTTGATGGTTTTTATTTTTTTACGATTATATTTGTGTCAAATTAATTACGTTTTTCGTTATGATGCAGTTCATGAAATATTAAATATAGTGTCTAAAAGTATAGATATTAATTCATCACCTAGATTCTTCAGAAATTGAAGAATTGAATAAATAATGAATAAGTTCGAATCTGAAAATTGTTCTTGTTTAGAATTAATACAAACAAGAAATACAGCTGTCCAATATGTTTCAGAATGTTCAAGCATTAATTGAAGAGATTCAGTTCCATATCGAAGTCTCCAAATTAAAGTTTCTTTCCGACTTTGAGTAAATTTTACAGCACAGCGTTTTGGAAGATTGGAGGTGCCCTTCTAGCACTGTTACGCAAAATGCTATCATTTTCCCTATTGAAAAGTTTTCGAACTTATTTAAAAAGTGTTTTAAGATTTTATGGATCCGACTGTAGGGAGTTTGAACACCTCAAAATCTCATTTTCTCACAAAACGTCAGATAAAACGAAATTCTAGCGGTCAACTGCTCTGATCGGTAGTTTTCCGTGGATTCCCCGTTCAATACCAGGCGAATGCCGGAACAGTACCATAACATACGGGCCACGGACTGCGCGTGATCTTTCCTACCTCTTTCTTGTCCTTTCACACACTTACACTAATATGCACTACACTACCACAAACGCCAGGAGACCGGTCAAGAGCTTAGAGCTTGTCTCAGCTGGGGCGGTGTCCTCCTGGTGGGAGATACCCGGTTGGGGAAAAACCCGCTAGTCGACGGTAGATCGGGGCCGGATCTCACCATCCAGCAGGGGAAGACTACCGCCTGCTTCCGATGAAAAACATTGGCTACATTTACGGAACTAATGATCCTATTATTTGACGTGCCCGGATTTACTAACAATGAATCAATCTTCATTACATAAAATGTCATTCTGAGGCCGCGGTACTTCAGGAAAGGTTTCTAGTTATATTCAAATTAAGCTAATTCTTTCTTCTGGACAAGTTTGTGAGCCAAATTAAAATTTCAATTTAGAACTCACACTTATTATATCTCATTGGAATTATTCGTACAACCAACAGTACGGTGCTGAATTGAGCCATTGAATGAATTATAGCATATGGCACTTATTTTTTTATTACCTGGAGTTGGTGAAACCCATCACCTTAATTTAAAACACCAGGGGCTTTCGTCCACACAAAGGTTTTTTTGCTTAGAAAGTCATTTTAGTTTTCTATTCAATCAAATTTCTTTATTTTTTCTTTAAATGTAAGGTATTTTCACGTAAATTCCTTCATTCGTACTCCACAAGTACATTATAAAATATATTTTAAAACCAATGCAATTTCCTGACGTGTCCCTCTGGCATTGAAAGTTGCATGGAAATGTATCGATATCAAAAATCTTTTGAATATGTTCAAACAATATTAGGTTTAATTATCATGTGTGATTAATCTTAAAGATTCGATTAGCAGAAGAGTCAGTCTATTCTAGAAAGATCCTGGTATAAAATAGTGCCAACGGACTAATATTTTCGAGAAGAATACAATGCGTTGCTGATCATCTTTGTAACTGCTTGTCACCCTCAGAAAACTCTTTTTGGATGTTTTAAATAACCAAACACTTTGAAAATTTTTGAAAATTCCTCGGAAAGGCTTCGAATGGCATCGCTCTTCCCTCGAATGGTGTAATTAGGAGTAACCGGGAATAGCAGACAAACGGACACACACATTAAATGAATAAGGTCCGATTAAATTAAGAAGGTGACTGACATTTGTGAGTGGAGGGGAGCGACGTTGCCAGGTCGCAAACCACTGAGCACGTGTTACCGGGACACGGAAACAAACACTTCAAAAAATACGTGTAAAAGTGTAAAAAATACGACAAAAGCCTAACCTCAACGCAACTCATCACAACACAGTACACATTGCGCGCGCAGCACAGGCAGAAACGCGGGCGGCGCGGCGGCAGGGAAGTCTTTGTGCGATGCTCAAATGTTCCCCGTGTTCGGCAGTGGCAACTGAGCGACCTGACACGTCACGTTTTGTCTCTCTGGATGGCAGCTGCCATGGAAACGGGAGAGGCGTCCTGACGTCACACAGAACTTTCAATCACCTTCTTAATTTAATCGGACCTTACATTAGTATCCACTCTGTTTACTTACCTTGAAAAAGAGTCTAGCGATGCTGCCAAGAATTGCGAATAACCAGGCGGGCATAAATCGGAAGAAGTCAGTCAGCACGACGCCTGGATGCAGGGAGTTCACGGTCACTCCTAGGAATGAAGAAGCATTTTCTCTTATCAGCCGCTAATAATAGAACGAGGCCAACAGCTGCAATAAAGAGCTGCAAGGAAGGTGAAGTATTTCCAGAACATGATAAGGAAGATCATTGACTTCAAAGAACTGGTTTACGACTACCATATTTTTATTGCAGTTATTACGTTTTTCATACGTCGTCTGTGCACAAAAAAAGAGATACATCTCAAACATTTTAATTAGTGAGTAGACAAAGGTGAGATACTATATCGGCTGTTCTACGAACTACAGTGGGACATCGATTATCCAAACTATTTGGGACCAGGTAAAGTTCGGATATACCGAGTTCGATCGGTAACTAATTTGATTATGTCATAATTAGTAACGTACTTATCTTAATTCGAGGTGAAAAATAAACTTTAACAATAAAAACGTCATTTGCCGTAATGTTTACAAAGTGGACAAGAGACGTTTAGGAATTGGCAGACTCATTTCACAAATGTTGACGAGAAAGAAATTCGTTCCCAGCAAGTAAAAAATTGAAGGTACTATATAAATATGATAAAAGCAAGATTCATGAAGAAATTTGTAACTAGTTTAATGACCTAAAATGCACTTTATTTTAATTTTTTGTTTACTGTTTACATGGAGTAATAAAATGTAATACATAACACGTTGTTTATAAAAATAAAGGTTCTTGTAAAAGAAGTGCATTTTTCGTCCAAATTCAAATTTGCAACTGCCAAGCCATCCAAGTTCGACTATTGTTAATAGTTCCAGGAACAACCGTTCCAGCGGGTGATGTAAATAAAAATGATTATGTACTCCAAAGCAATTGTTCACGAATATAAGTAGGAACTACTATTTCTCCTAAGCAATTGCTTATTTCCATATGAATAAAAAGTTTCGTGAAACTTTTTCCTCATCTCGATCAGGTATTTGTCTAGTTTCCCTGATCCATTGAGCAAATGCTGAGATGGCCCCTTGTTTTGCTTCTGGACGTAAATGTAGCTTCACTGTGCGCACGTTCCTTTTGCTTGTAGTTCATTTACAGTTGAAATTGATTTTCTATAACTCGGGAAAAAACATTTTTCAAATATCTTTATTTTTCTAAAATAATTATTTTCTAAATTCATTTTTTCGTTTTTTTTTTGTTTTTTTTTTTAAATAAAATTTCTGGCCCTCAAGAAAATGTGCGCAGATAAATTTCTTTCCCCACACGTCATATACAGTTTTTACTGTTTTTTGACAAATAAATAAATAAAATAAATAAACTTGGAGCATTTACTTCTCTCCCTCTCAATAATTTCTCACTAATTGGTCTGTTGCGATTGGTCGATTTTCGTCTGTTTTGTTTGTCTAAGTTACCGCGCGACGCGTGCTTGTTCCTGATGAGTCGACCGTGCTAGGTTAAGTGGTCCAGTTGAGGCGCATTGAGGGCGAAATTGTAGGAAGTTGTCCGTCATTCATTATCTAAAACCTTCTAAAGTTTCATAACCAGCGCACAACAGTTGAGTATAACCTCTCTTCAATACGATTTGAGTCATCTACAGAGGTTGATCCGAAAATTTCAAGTAAATGCTTCGCACTAGAAGCAAATTCTCTATTTTATTCATACAAAAAGTAAGCAATTACTCCTTACCCGAGAAGTTACTCACCAATGGAGAAATTGCTCAAGATAAGAACAATTCCTTTACTCATACTCCTTTATTCATAATGTTTGAAGAATTTGCTTTGAAAATTCGAGAAAGAGGTAATACTACATTTTTATTCATATCGCCAGTTAACTCACCCGAACCGCGCAGGCGTCGAGCCAGTTCGTTGGAGATGAGCACGTTGCACAGTTTGGTCATTGGATAAATAGCGAAGTCGCTCATCTCTTTGGCGCGGGAGTGATCAAGATGATCCACAGCCAACTTCTGTAGCGCGGATATGCGCCCTGGAGGACACGAAAATGATCCTGGAGGGCGCAGGACTTCTTGAGGAGCTCAACCAACAGCAGCGTGAAGAGGAAGGGCCCGAAGTGGTTCACCTACACAAAAAAGTTGGGTTTTATCCCTTATCCTCCTCCGAATGACATTAATTTGTAAGAGCCAGTAACTGACGCTTACACAAGATTAGTGAACGAAAGGGAAGAACGACAGACTGGAATACGCAAACAAGAGGGTGTTCTGTTCGTAGTTCAAATATGCGTAGTTGAATTTATTTGATAATAGTGCTATTTAATTTTGTGTACATGAGAAAGTTAAAGTGACGAGAAAAACTGGAATAAAGTTTAGCAATAACACAATATTGGTCGCCAAGAATGGAAGCTTGTGAATAAATAACATAATGTGAAAAAATCGTGCTCTTATTGCGATTTGTTTCTTATTACTGTTGTGATCTGATGCGAGAACGACTACATGACCTCGTTTCTGCCACCCGAGTAAGCGGCAACATCGCTTTACCACCATCCCCACATGTCAAGTAGACAGAAAGGTATTCGGACAGTAGATCTGCTGCCTTTCGGAGATACAACGCACACTACTCTCACGGAACTAATGACCCAAGCAGTTGTCGCGCCCAGCACACACACCTGGAGGCCGAGGTGGAGTCCGTCGCGGCTGAGCCCCTGCCCAGGCCGCCGGCGCCCGCGTTGTTGACGAGGATGTCGAGGCGCGGCTCCGAGGCGAGGACGTGCGCTGCGCATGCGCGGACGGAGTCCAGCGACGCCAGGTCCAGCGCCAGGAGCGCCACCGTCGCCCCGTCGCCCGCCTCCGACAGCACCTCCTCTGCACACCAAATACATGTGTGGATAATACCACTAGCGACTACGTAGTACCTCCGACAGCACCTCCTCTGCACACGAAATACATGTGTGGATAAAACTAGTAAAGACTACGGAGAGACGGGGAAAAGGGAGAGGGAGATGACAACGTATGCCGAGTTCCGCTAGTTAGTAATAAATAGATCGTAAAAGGGGAATACAATGATGTTTCACATTTTAATATTTTGATAGTAATTTGAGTGTAAAATTAGAGTTGCTGACGTGTGATTTTAAATTAAACGGATTTTAATATTTGCTAAACTAGTAGCCCTTGCAACTGTCACCTTTGGGGAAGTTGGCCTTCGCCGGCTGACAGGGGAGAGGGGGGTTCTGTTATCCAATCAGAGGCTTCACATTGTGATGATGTCACTATAGAGTTGCCTACGTTTACTAAGAAACAAATGAAATCTCATAACGCGAAGCAACTGAAAATTGAAGAGCATCAAGGGCCCATACTTGTTAGGTTATGTGTCGTGTGTGCGGTTCTGTGTCGTCGAGTGTTGTATGTTTCCAATGCGTACTCAAACCAACAATGTCTCGAGGAATACTTCTCTCTTAAACATCTTTCATTATACTATGTATCTTACTTCTAAAAACGCGTCTCACGGTACTTATTTTTATCTGCTTTACGCAGATAATGCAAAAATGTTTCGTTATTCCTTGCATTGACTGGTTTAGTGTAAGATAGTGGGATAAACTGCACCCAATGAATTAGTGTCTACTATAAATATAAGTTGTACATGTATGCCTCAACAGCTGATCCGACGTACGAACGACCACGTGTCTGCCGTCCGAGTAAGTGGCAACATCGCTCTCCCCCATTCCCGGCTGTCAAATCGACAGAAATACTGCAGTATTATTCGGACAATAGTGCAAATGACTGCAGTATTTCATCAGCTCTTGCACAAACGACTGCAGAGGAGCGTTGCAGTCGATGGAGGACGCAGAGTTTAGTAAATAATTTAATAAAGTAAATAATGTACATATTTTTATTTTGTTTTTGTATCGTTATCCGCATCTTATTTTATTTTTAAAATTTACAATGAGAAGTGGACTAACGGCATGAATAACATTTCTACCTTTTCGTAATCTGATGTTCTGGAGGTATTATTGCGAAGATCTTCAACTTTTCATTTCCTTTGCTTGTAATTGTAGCGTTTTAAAATGCTGGCTTGGCCGTACAGCCATTACATATCGAGCTCGATTCTTGTTAAGTTTGAAAATAACCTTGTTAGAATCTCCCGTACACTACCAATTTCTTTATATCGTTAATTCCAATGATCGATGCTTCGGAATTTCAATCTGTGAATGAAATGATAAATTCTGATAAATCAATGCAAAATCTTTCATTCTGATCGTTTATACTGATATCTTTCTAGTTAAGATTGCTTGCACTGTCACAGTCACTCCTCTCCGTCTAAAGTGTTGTCAAGTTCGATACCACGACATAGCACGAGTGCCACGACGGAATCGCCCCTACGACGCAATTCATTATCCACGCCACCAGCGACAACGCCATCCTTATTGTAAAACGGCGGGGTTACTAATAGTTTTCTTTCCCGACGCTGGTTGCGCAGAAAAGCTCGTGGCATGCTACGATGCCACGACGCGTGCCACTGCCCCAGTAGAAGACCTTGACACCACTGCTCTAAAAGTCTCACTTTCGGCGCTGCGATGCGAAGGTCATCTACTCAAACATCGCTATGGCTGCTACAGGAAATATTGTCCATTTAATTTAAAATCACATGTCAGAAACTACTTTTATACTCAAATTTCTATCAAAATACTCCGATACAAAACACTATTTTATTCTACTTTTTATGATCTATTCATTGCTAATGAAAAAATATAATTCCAATTACAAATATATTTGCAATAAAAAATCAAATATTTAATATCTCGAAAACTAAAAATGTTGCAAACAACATCTCTACAGCACATGACTTGCCCCATGACACCACGTTGTGGAGTGAAACTGCACTTCGATATCGTGAACAGTTTACAAGTGATGGGGGTGGTCCATAGTTGGTGGGACACCTGCATTTTTATACGAATTAATAAAATGTTTCAGTTATTTACGTTGTACTTTTTGTTTAAATGTTTTCTTCCTCATTTTCATTGTAATAAAATTGGTCACCTTACTTGTATTGATCAGTTGATTTGAACCAAATTGTTTCAGACATTCGTTTGCTTGTAAAAAATGAATCCCCTTAGCCAACAGTAATTCGAGCGCTGCTATAGTATATATTTTCTAACTCTGTCTCTCAAGCCCCTATGGCCACGATGGAATATCATACATTTCGCGTATTTCTCGGCCCCATCGCTAGATGTCGCATGGTCGCAAGCACTGCTTGATACAGTCACAATCATGTGATATCTAGCGGCACGAATGATAAAGACGCGAATGTGAAAGACGAACGCGAAAGACGCGAACCTACAGTGACATGTTCCATCGTGAACACAGAGGCTGAGTTAGAAAAATCGCACTATAATGAAGGTTCCTACTATACGCGCAAGTTTTCTTGATATTCCACAGCGGGGTGTGCGGGGAGAGGAGGGTCCTGGCTACGTCTCGGCTTAAAAGGGTGTACCAACTGGGGCATGAAGTTAACGCGCCGACCGTCCCATGAGAAATGCTATGATTGTTTTGAAAGTAGAGGTTTTTGTTGCCAGCATTGTAAATTGGTACGTGCCGTTCCGAGTCGAACTTAAGTATCTCAACAGGGCCGTGCTATTCAGCGCTGTCTGAATGAGAACTAGGGAGCTCCTGTATGAAGAAAACTTGCGTGAGCAATACCTACCGAGCGCCTGGAGCCCTCGCTGTGTGTCCCTGCAGGCCAGCAGCACTCGAGCTCCTCGCCGCGCAAGGTCTTTCGCGGTCTCCAGCCCGATTACCTGCAGCGAACACAGAGCACTGAAGAGACACCTCCAAGTTGAACCATTGACGTGAGTCACAGGACCACAGCCCCCCTGAAATTTTCGAAATGTGCTCGTAACACTACGTAATAAGACATTTTATTTCCGTAAATGTGATAAATTCCTAAGTTTCCCTCCTTTTTAAGCCGACAATTTGGGAAACTGATACCTTCGTTCGGGAAAGAGTTTCTCGAAATCATCTGGTAAACCAGTAAATAGTTCACCATCAATAATATTGTACTCATTAAATATATCATTAAAGTTATTTCAATCTCTTGGATTATGTTTTTATTTACTTACTAGTAAATACGACAGTTGTAAAAAAATGGAATGGAAAACAGGGCCCAGAAATGGTACCTCCAACTCTCGTTTTAGGTTAAGGTTGTACCCAGTACGATAATTCATAGGAAAGTATTATTCGTATAGTTACCGACATGATAGGGCACGCGGATGAGTCGACAGCAGCGCCGCGCTAAGGGGGAGGGCTCGGACTCCTCGTGAGGTGGAGGTACCATCACTTCCGGAGGCGCGACGGGCCAAAGCACAATAGGGCGCACAATTCGGTTGATCCCGACTGTATGGTACTCCTCGCGGTCACGACCTCCTTCAATACGTTCGTAAGTATCGTACCGAAAGGCGATTTCCATGCTCGTAAAGTTTTGAGACGCCCTCATACGCTTTGTCCCCACCGCATTATAATGCCAAATAACTATCAAAGGTAAGTTTTCTCGCTTCGCTCGCCCAGGATCCAAGTCACGGTGAAGGCTCGGGCATTCGGCCCTCGCGTTCACTATAAACAACCTTGAGTCTATTCATCGCATAATTACCAATTCACTTTCATAAGAAATCACTTCAGTAAGCACATTATAAGAAAGCCTCTAGTATTCAAATTGCGTAGTGAACAATACGAACGTATTAAGGAGGTCCGTGACAGTCGGGATCAGTCATAATTCAAATACTCAGCTCTGTACTGAGAAGTCACTGCACCTGCGCTGCTTTGTGCAGAAGAGAAAGGGTACTGCGTTGGTGTGCCCAGCTTAGAACAAGAAACTTTTCTTACCCCCTCATCCATTCAAAATGTTTATTTACACAAAAAATTTTCCGTGTACACACATTTTCAGTCTATTTTCGAATTTTTTAAATGTATTTTGAATTGCATGCCCGTAGGTAAGAAAGAATTAGAGTTTTATCGACGGGACCCAATTGCACTAATCTCCTCAAATATTAATAAAGATCACCACGATGATTTTGTCGAAATAATTAGGACACTTGTGTAGAGTTATATTTTCGAATCAAATGGCTCATCCCAGGTTATAATAGTTCTCCTGCAAAATTAGGTTTTTTATTAATATTTTTTTCTCGTGCATCGAAAATATGGGATTGTTTACCAGTAGATGTTCCTTTATCTTCAGGTATCCTTGTCAGAAAGGAAAATTTGAAGGGAAGAAAGTAGCACTTAATTTTGGAAGGAATAAATGTAGTAAATAGTTATTCTGAAGACGTAACGTTTAATCTAGTATACGAATCATTTTAAAATATTTCTCATTTAATTTAATTTTTTGTATTAAATATTACAGTGATTTCCAAATACATTACTTTCACTGTTTAATATTTTAGTTTGTATGATTCATGTATACTACGCAATTCATAATTTCAACTTCCAGTCAACTTCCAGTTTTGTTACTTAGGAATTGAACGGCTTTTTACGAAATGTACTGAACGTTGTTTGTCCCAGTAATTTAGTTGTTCAATGTCCGTCCTGTATGGACGGAATAATGCTAAAAATGAATTTTTATCTGGTGTTTTTTCTGTAATGGTCTATGGATTCCCCATTACGTCACCTGTGAAAACGCTGATAACATTTCTCGTACGGATGGTCAAATAATAATAGTGAGCAGCCAAACACATGGAGAGATCACGCAGACGGCCATCTGGCCGGGAGGTCCTAGGTTCAAGTCCCGACAGTAGCAGGATTTTCGTCTCTAGATTGTTAGCTACGTCGAATTCAGTCGCTGCCTGGAGGAAAATTCTAGCGGCCGGCTGCTCTGATTGGTAGTTTTCCGTGGTTTATCCGATCAACACCAGGCGAATATCGGAGCAGTACCCTAAGAAACGGGCCATTGACCGAACGCGATCTTTCTTTTCCCCCTCCTTATCTTATCCTCTCCCTTGACACATACTTACATTAACATGCACTACACTAGCACACATGCCGGGAAACCGGTCGGGAGCTTCGAGCTTGTCCCGGCCAGGGCGGTGCCCTGCTGGTGGGAGATCCGTGGTTGAGGAAAACCCCGCTAGACTAAGGTAGGTCGGCGCCGGATCTCGCCAACCAGCAATGGGAAGAACACTCAAGCAAAACATGAACTACACTTACGGGACCCTAGTAGTTGGCGAGCCCGGAATCACTGCCAATCAATCATCGCAGTCGACTAAGTGAAACGTGTCGATCCAAGCTGTTGCAGCACACGCACCTGTGTTGGCGCCGGTGACTGAGCGCCGTCCGGCCGTTCAGTCGCCTCTTGGACGCGCACACGGCCCACCGTGCTCTTGTACCAAATCTTGAAGGTGAGGAGGGCGCAGCCGGCTGCCACCGCCCACCGGTTCAGCACCAGCGCTCCCACTGCCTTCCACACACCCATCCCGCACCGTCACTGCTCCGCCGACGATAACACCAGCGCCTCGCCGCGCCGAACAAGACCTCTTAGGGAAATGAATGCGGCCAAGTGGGCGGTATCAGACAGGCACTGTGTTGACAAGGAGTGCTTCACTGTAACCTTGGCAGCGTCGAGGGAGGGGTGAGGTGGGGGGGGTATTCGCTTCCTGGCGTGCCTCGATGCGAAGTGTCGCGGAGAGATGGCGCTCGTGTCAGCCGCCGAATGGACGTGGGCGGCTGCCAAATTCTGCGCCGGGTGTTTTGTAACAGTCCACGAATCTATTCTGAGTTCTTGGCGTAAAAGAAAACTCAATCGATATCTGCAAATAGATTGGGAGATACATTCCACATTTTGTGAGGCTCGTCTTCTGTGAGCATGGCGTCATATTGAGAAGCCTTGAATCAGGATCTCTTTTGTTTTTTTTGTTTTTCAAGATAACTACATGTAGATGCTAACATGTTAGGATAACCTAAATCGTATGCAATTCGATTGTGCAAACAATTTACAATTAGCCAGAATGTTGCATTTAGTTAGAAACTCTAAAAGCCCGCTGCTGAAGAAATAAAAAAGTGGACAAAGAAAATAGAAATCAAAATGCTACAATTCGAATGACATATGTGTAATACAAAATATAATGCAATTTATTCATTATTACTTCTTTTATAAAGAAAAATTGACAAATCCAAAATATTTAATAATAGTAAGCAACTTTCCTTTCTGAAAGTTTCTGTCAGGGGTGGATTCCGACTGTATTTCAGAAAAAGCTGGGGACGCAATTTCAGTTCAGACCTCGCCATACATAATTTTGAAATGTTAAAAATGTTTGCTTCAAAAAATGTCTAATGTATTCTGTAGCAGCCCGGCACGCGGCGAAGCTTCGCGTACTTCTACTCTAGAAGACGACAATGCATAATAAAATATAAGGAACGTAGTCTGGAACAACTACGTAATATGACAACTTATTCGTTAATGCACTTCCACTTCCAATCTTATTCATTAATTCTACTTCATACCTCTCTGTTCTGGGAGTTTCTTTCTTCCCTTCTCTTTCGCTCTTTCCGTAAAATATAATCAATGTGGCAAATAATATTTTTCTGAATTATTCTTCATTCTCATCGCTAAACCTTATGGTAATCGCAAACAGAACAACAGACACTTGAACGCAAAATACTTTATGAAGATGATTGTAGATGGTATTTTGGAATTTACGTAGGAGTTCTCATCCCCACTGCACAATAGAAGTTCTATTTCAATATGAACTAGAACAAGATGCTTTGGAAAATTCATCACAAAATTCTACCGTTTCCAGTAATTCATATAACAATAAACAACATCTCAATTTAATACAAGCATCTTAAATAGAAAATATTTCCGACCAAAATAACCATTCATTGAAAAATAATATTATTTGAGACTTGAAAATCTGCCGTTTATTGGTAATTGGAGTGCAGGGTTTCCAAGTGAAGTATTACAAAATAAACCGATCAAATTAAAGGGCATTTGTTTAGAAAATAAACAGAAGTATTGAATAGTAAAGGCGTTAGTGATTAGCCCCATTTCAGGCCAATTACGATAAAGCACAATAAACAAAAATTAATTTCAATTTTTTGCCACGTAATATTTTTATTTATTTAAACATTTTATAGTTATTGCAAGTGTAATTGAATTCATGTATTATATATAACTGTTATTTTCATTGCCTTAGCTTTGTTTGAAACAATTTTTTCAAATGATAATGACCACAGGCAGATTGTAGTAATTAACAGAAGGGTAAAGAACAACAGTTTGAATAAAATAATTAGAATTATGTTTAATTGTCTTTTGTTCAATGATTATTTTTAATTACTAAAAATACAGTGCACTAGGGAAGTCTCTCCGCACCGGGCCGAATCAGGGCCTCTTATTAAAAATTGCATTTATAATGGTAGCAACCAGATCACTAAGTGGGGAAGTAAGTGAAGGGGACAACACTTCAAGCAGCTATTATGATTGTGATGAATACGGAACTTACGTTTTTAAGCTGCAGCTCGTACTACAAACACACTCATAATTTCTGTTACAAACACTCTCACCAACAAGGTGTCATTACAAAGAGACTTTCCTGTCGTGCTATATAAATAAGTTTTCACAACAAAAATCACAGATTATAATTGCACCAAAATTTCAATTTTCGTTCTGTCAATGATATTAAAATTCAAATGAAGGGCAAATTTGAAATTTACTTTAGATGAAAACATAAGAGGAACAAATATTAAGTATCAGAAAACTAAATAATTATCGACTTCACTAATGAGTTTTGTAATCAATGTAATCTTGATTTTACCTATCAGTCAACGGTGCACTCTCGGCTGTCGACCTCAAAACGAATCCTTGATCATCACTGACAGATTATAAAATATCTCTGAGAAGTCGATATCAACCTCCTAGGAAACACCAGGATTACACAGATGAATTTTTGTTCAGGCAGCAACATGAAACCTATTTGAACGTTTACTATCAGTAAGTACAAATAATTTTCAATTCTCTTCGTATGGATGTAAGGATGAAATAAGTGTGAAATTCAGTTGTTAACGGGGGGTGTCAGGATTTATTGTCTCCCTGTTTCTTTTACTATTCCAGTTCGGAGAGATCGGAGGCCTAAATTAAAAGTAGAGGTGCCTACTTTCCCTGCGGAAATAAATAATGGAGATTTGTATTTTGAACCCATTGCTTTACTAGAATAATTAACCAACAATGACCTTGTGGTAAAAACGAGGTATCCTTCACTTCAGCGTCCACTTCACTTATAATGGGATATGGGATGTAATTGAATTGAATTAAAATATTTAAATCGCCAACATTTAGCCTTCAAAGCCCGTATTTAGCCTTCTTTGTTAAGTCTTCAAAAGTTCTAACAACAATTATTACAAATCAAAAAAAGAGCAATAATACTTTCAAAGGTTACCACTAGACCATACGCCAGTGTGCTTTTGCATTAATACTATACAGTATTTATTCTTCACGGTAAAAGTGAGTAGAACAGGTATGGTATTATGTTGAGATAAATCTACAAATTGGTCAGCGCGAACAGACTTCATGTAGGTACTAAGTTGTGTTTCCATGTTTGATTTTGGTACATGGTTAGAAGCTTCAGTATGTTTTTTATATGTAATTATTGTTGTTATTTTCATGATGAAAGTCAATATTCTTTCTTAGAGTCAACTGGTCACGTCATATACATTCTCAAACACAATATTTAACAAACAAAGAAAATCACATAAATGTAGGCCTCGTGTGAGAGGAAGCGTTTCCTTAATGCACTTCTTGAAGTATCCATGTGGAGACAGACATCTAGACTGCAAGAGCAGGTCGCTCGTCGTCTCGTAGGCCGACCAAATTCTCGCTCTTCTTCCACACTGCATTGGCCAAGGTCCAGTCAAAGGCCTGAGAAGACATGCGGGCCTCCTGCACACACATATACACAGGTGCACACATCTGTAGCAACTCTCGACCGAAGGGATATGTATGACATGGTAACTAATGTTCTCATGATAGCTGATGTGCTCTCTCTACGAACATTTCCAAAGGAAGTATAAAGCCAACTAATAATTCATTATCTGGTTCGTTTGGACGCCTAGCGTTAACACAGAGATCAACGTCTGTGAAGCAGCAAACGTCTTTTCCCATTCCTGAAGGAAAATAAAAATGACTGTGAGGTATATAGCGGACTCGATTTGATTTGTTGTTTTGTTTTTATTAAAAAAATATTTATTTAGTCAAAAAAAGTAAAAAGCTGTACGTGACGTATGGGGAAGAAGATCATTTGCGCGCACTTTCTTAAGTTCCAGAATCCCTTCCCAACATTTTAACTATAAATACGAGAGTTGAAATGTGAATAAAAGTTTGAAAAAATATTATTATTATTATTAATATTTTTAAACTATTAATAATAATAATAATAATAATAATTTAAAAAGCCCGAGGTTATCCACATTTAAATAAACTAGACATTCTCGTTCCCGAGTTATAGAAAACATATTTGTGACGGTAAATGAACTGCAGATTTGATTTTTCTGCATTGTTAACAAAAGCACAACTCACCCTCATTTCTACTACCACCACAAGCAAGATCTTTGAGATCGATGTTTAAGGTACGAGGTTATCCAATCTGCAAGATTTTCCTACAAAATTATGATTTTAAGTTATATACAATATATGAATTAATTTTTATATTTTTTATCAATTGTTATTTTAATTTACTATCCCTTATTTTAATATAATGCATTTAAAAGCATCTTTACAATTATCTGTTGTAACCTGTTTAGAATACTTAATAGTTTGGTGGTTTACTTTAAATTTTAGTTGGTTTTACCACGCCATTTGGGGATAACTGGTTGAAGGTATCTGGCACAGTATTGCCAGGTCACGGGTTCCCCCGTTTATAGATTTTGTTTTCTTAAATTGGGTGTTTTGGGGGTGAACATTTATTTGTTGTTGTTTTTTTTGAGAGGATTCGTTTAGTTTTTAAATCTTAAATATTTAAACGCGGTGCGGTACAGATTTTCTATATTTTTATTACATTTCTTTATTTTTTCGTTTACTGCTTTGTCGTGGTTTACAGTCTTACTTTTGGGAGTGCTATTAAACCAGTCTAAATCTATCTTGAAATTCATACCTATTGATATAACATTAATTCTAGCTAATACTATACAAAAAATTAAAATTAACCTATAATAGAAATACCCTGGAACATGTAATGCACTTTATCTTCTGAGAGTGCCCGCTTGCCTTAGAGCTAGGATCTAATTACTTATAGTAAATAATAATGTAATAAAAGTTGTTCATTACCTTGCAATCGGAATAATAGTGTCCGGATATACCCTCCACTTCTTCTGACGCAGCCAGGTAAATACTTGTCTGCGCTCCCTCCACTGCAGTCTAGGACATAAAACAGGATTGCTTACATTAATTTAGTAATTTTGACAGCCATCCTTAATAAGCATTATTACGAGGTTTAATCATGTCAAAACACGTGTTTTTGTTGGGTGTCAACTTAATATGTTGAGTTCACAATGGTTCGCAATTACTTGAAGTTGACTTGAAGAGTGCAAAGCGGTAGTGATCAGGGCAGTAACCACAATCGCATCAAACCTGATGTGGGACTCACTTTAGAGTTTACTTTGGATTGTTGATCACCGGTGATCTCCAAACAATAAAAAATGTTGAGACCTCTAATTTATTCTCTTATATCCCCTATGTGATCAATTGAAATAACTGAGAGGCGGATTTTGATGGCCTAAAACATCGCCAAAAATGATCATTGAAAATGTTCTTAAAATATATTTAAAATAACCTAAAAGAAAAGAAAAATGACGTAAGAAATCTGATCAAAACCATTTCGAATGAACAACTCAAATTATTTGATAACGTAATCGAGGCTTCTTTATTCATTCAAGTTAACTCAGCTTGCAAAGTTTTGGTTTGCACTGTTCTTTACCAGGAAATTTGTCTTTAGTTATCCTGAAATCGACTCAACCGACCATAGCCCTTGTAGGCGTCACAGTAGACTTAGATTACCTATTCACAAAAGGTGATATTACAATTTCTGAGCAAAGAAATCGAATAGGTTACTCAGGAATTCTGTGGAGAACATTTGTTGCATCTAGTACACATTATTTGAAGCAAGTACCATTAAAATTATATTAAAATCAATAAAATCAGCAAAAAATACTCTAAAAATGAACGGGAAGTAGTAAATAATGACTTATTAGTTGAAATCCACGAAAATTGAAAAAAAAGTCATATAAAAATGGGTCATTTAGCTTCCGGTCATAACATTCGATACATACATGCTTTTGTCATACATAACATAACATAACGTAAATTGAATGTCTAAACGAAAAGGCATTGTTCTAAAGTGAAAAGGGGAAAAAAAATGTTTCATTAAAATCCCCCCCCCCATAAATAACTCACCTTACAGAAGATTGAGGTGAAAAGGTTTACCAAAGGTCCTCCGCAGAGAGGCAGTGAACGGAAAACGTTCGTTCTCGTTACTCCAGGATGCAGACAGTTTACTGTCACCCCTGTGGAAGCAACACCATAAAGCCGATGAAATTAACAATTCATTAATTCTACTGAACATGACCTCACAACAGATTATATCTTGAAAATTAATTCAAGGCTACGCGTTTCCCCATTAGGAATTAAACACTCATCTCGCAATATATTACTCAGAAGTTATCTCACTAGCGTATTGAAAAATTTATCCTGAGTCGGACTTTCAAAATTTCAGTTGAAGGGGAAACAAATTGAAGAATTGTTGAGTAAAATGAAGACATCTTCGTTTGCGCAACACAGTGTGAATAGAGGAACATTATATTATCGAATAATCATTCCCTGACGAGGAGAAATTAACACTTTTCCAGGGAAGGACATGAAACACTTTAGAGAGGATTCTTAGCATTCTGCTCCCATTAATTTGCATCCTGATAATTATTTTTCGTTCCTCGAAATATCAATTTCATCGGAAGTCACACGGAAATCTGTAACGATGATTTTTTTATTGCTAATGATACAACTATTTACTTTTTTTATTTCTTTTTAGTTACATTATCAAAGAAACGACAAATGTGAAGAATAACTGCAGTTTCTGGTTTGTGTTATGTAAATATTTCTTTCAAGGATATTGTATATCAGAATAAGGATGTCACCTTTACGTGTCAGAATAATGATATCACCTTTATAAAAGGTGTTAACAGTGATTCAAATTAACTCGCTCATCTTCATTTATTGCACAAACTATTATCACATTCTAAATACAAAACTGAACATTGTCTCCGTCATAACTTATCCCGTTTTTCCATTCTCATGTCCCAATGTACTCCGTGAGACTCCTCTTACCTTCATACAAGCGGTCGTTCGGGACTTTACTAATCTCAGAGAAAATATTTGAAGCATATGCTTCGAAAGAATGGTAAACGTTAGTCAGTCCGTGTCCTTAGCTTTAGAGGAACAGAGGCAGACTGCACCTGGATAGCGCAGCTTAGACAAATGAGGCTTGAACCCTTACTTCAAGTTCTTAGCTTCAGAGGAATAGAGCAAGAATGGTACGCGTCCTTGCTAGCTAATGCCCTCATTTTCTGCGCCAGCAATACCTGCAAGAAATGGAAGTCATAGGTTTGGATGTTGATTCTTGGTGGATGTGTTCAGTCATGCTATGCTACATCACACAAACACCCACGTCCGAGATGACATTCGAACCCATTACCCTTCGAACAAAGTCTGCTAAGGCCTAGTTATCCACGTCAACAACCTCCACATTATTCGGGTACGATTTGAAAAATTATTTTTTGGGATTATGGATTAACAAAATATTATAATATTGTGGACGCGAACAGAACTTGCCTGTATCCTTCAGGCGATGAGCAAGCTCTTTCGCGGTGACGACAGAGGCGAGTTTGCTGACGCAGTGCACATGCCACTCAAAAAGGTGTCTGGCGCGTGTGTATTCAAGCTGCTCAGGATCCATGGAGACAAAGCGGTGCAACATGCTCGAGACGAATATCACTCGAGAAGGCGCACTCTTCTTCATCAGGTCTACTAGCAACAGAGTCAGCAGGAAGGATCCCAGGTGGTTAACCTAAAAGAATTGCAGATAGCAGTAAAATCAATCATGAAGCATTTTCATCCCTCCTCCCGCATCACCCCCACCCAAAACATGGATTAATTAAAGAGAAAATATACCTTTACAGAATATTCCGACCAAACTCCGATAATTTTATAGAAAAAACTAAAATTAAATATTTCTTAATAAAAAATTAAAGAGTAACGAAGATAATGTAAAACTAGGAAATATTCCGTTAGTAACTACTGTAAACTAGACCAACTACTTCTCTCTTTAAAATCGTTTTAACTGCTCTACCTCACTGTGAGTAAGACAAAAACAAAAGATACGCAAAAACGGCCCCATTCAAAAACGTATTTCAATAACAAGCTGTCAGATAACACATTCCCTCCTTAGCAAATAACGCCCGCTCTATTTAATTTGCTCTTCAATATGCGGGCTAGCGATTTTTCATCAGTACACTACGTTAATCTCGCCCTGTACCAGCCTGTTCTCAACAGACAAAGCACCGACCTGTATCTCCGGGAACAAGCCGTCGATGGTCGGTTTGCTCCCCAAATAGAGCCCTCCTGCGTTGTTGATAAGGATGTCCAGCCGCTGCTCCGTGGCCAACACCTTGGAGGCGCACGCACGAACAGACTCCAGGGAAGCCAGGTCCAGCGACAGGAGCTCCACCGTCGCCCCGGCTGTGGCGGCCACACGCACGGCCACTGGAACCACACATTACTCCATTACTCGAACAACACACTACTCTATCTAGCGAACCACACTATTACTCTACTTCACGAACCACACATTACTCTAAGACTCCAAGGCCCAGCGAGAGGAGCTCCACTATCTCCCCGGCTGTGGCAGCGACGCGCACGGCCACCGGTAACCACATATTGCTATATCAAACGAACATTATTAAACGAGTGAGTGCGGTAAATTCACCTACACATCCTCTGGCCCGGTATATCGCAGACAAGCTCCGCCCGTTGACAAATGACTTCGCGTCGGACGTCCGGAATTCTGGTCATTTCATCGAGTTGCTACCAACAGAGGCGCCTGGAGAGCTCAGACATCCTCGTCAGCTTTGACGTTACGTCACTTTTGACCATGGTGCCGGTCGAGAGGCAGCAGACATAATCAGAAGAAAATTGGAGGCACGAGGGCTCCCTACAGAGTGGGCCGATCTCGCGCAGTTCTGCCTGGCTTCTACCTTCTTTCAATTTCGGGGGAAGTTTTACGCCCAGGTGGAGGGCGCGGCAATGGGTTCACCCTTGTCACCGATTGCCGCCAATCTCTTCATGGAGGCATTTGAAACCGAAGCCCTGAATAACGCTCGCCTCAAACCTACAATGTGGGTAAGATACGTCGACGACACCTTCGTGATATGGCCTCACGGACATGATGCTCTAATGGAATTCCTGGACCACCTAAACAGTGCTCACTCCCAAAATAAAATTCACAATGGAGACGGAGAAGAATGGCCAGCTACCTTTCCTGGACGTCTTAGTGAGCAGAAGAAATGACGGCACCCTGGGGCACGCCGTTTACAGAAAACCCACCCACACGAACCGCTACCTTCACGCCGATTCGCACCACCACCCAGCGACGAAGAACGGCATCTTGAAAACCTTGGCCATCCGCGCAACCAGAATCTGCGACCAAGACAGTCTCCCCGCTGAACGCGAAGTTCTGAAATCGACCTTCGCCGCGAATGGGTATAGCAGATCCACCATCAACAGGGCCCTGAAACTTACTCAAGACCCGCCTACACCAAGGGATCCCCACGACACCGACAACAGGAGAATTGCCACACTACCTTACATACAAGGCGTCACGGACAGGATAGACAAACTCCTGAGGCGATTCCAGATTAAGACTGTCTTCAAGGCACATCAGAAACTTGGTCAAACATTAATGCATTTCAAAGACCAGCTTCCACCACTCCAAGCCGCCGGAGTATACTCCATCCCATGCAGCTGCGGTCACACCTACATCGGGGAGACAGGCAGAACCATAGAGGAGAGACCACGCGAGCACATCCGTGACTTTAAATTTAAGAAGGTTCATCGCTCCGCTGTAGCTCTCCACGCATGGGAACCCGGCCATGACTTTCTCTTTGATAAGACCAGGATGCTCGCCAGAGAGGACAGGTGGTGGCCTAGACGGATAAAGGAGGCCCTGGAAATTGCGAAGCATCCCGGAACATCAACGGGGACGCGGGATTACGTCTCCATGATGCGTGGCTTGCACCTCTCCGAAGTGCGCGGCCGCCGGATGCCGCCCGCCCTGACCGTACCACGCCGTCCGATGCCTGAGCCTCCCGGACCGCCCTTCGCCGTCCGACCTCGGACCGCTCCCGTCCGTCCGCTTCCCCCGCCGCCTTTCACTCCCTCCACGTAGTCGCGCCTTATTGGCCGTCACCTCGGCCTATCACTGCCTGGCCCACTTTCTACTTAACCGAAGCGCCCAACATCCTGGCGCAATACAGCCCTGAAGAGGACCGCGACATGTCGGTCGAAACGTCGGCACCTCAGCCTTCGACGCGGCGTCACCCGGACAGGCCTAAATCATGACTCTGGCCGCGGAAGCCTTCGATACCATTATTAAACGAATCACACATTACTCTACGACTCCAAGATCCAGCGACAAGAGCTCCACCGTCTGCTGTGGCTGTGGCGGCACGCGCAAGGCCACTGGAACCACACATTACTCCATTACACAAACTACATATTACTTTATTACACGAACCACACATTACTCTATTGCACGAACCACAAGACAAAGAGCACACATTACTCTAAAGATAGGAATAACAAATTACTCTTAAGACATGAACCACAATTTGTTCTTCAGACAGGACACATTACTCTGAAGACAGGAACTACAAATTACTCTTAAGGTAGAAAACACAAATTACTTTTAAGGTAGGAATCTCAAAATACTCTAATACACAAACCACAAATTACTCTATTATGAGAACCACAAATTAATTTTTAGGTAGGAACCACAAATGACTCTTGAAACAGGAACCACAATTTACTCTATTACACGAACCACAAATTATTCTAAGACATAAACAACAACATGCCTAACACAAGAACCTCAAATTTCTCTAATAATAGGAACCCATAAATTATTCTAATTCAAAATATTCTGAGAAAAGAAGCACAATTCCTAAAAATAAATAAAAACAATTACTCTTAGGAGAACACCAAAAATCGCACTCAGACAAGGTACTCTAAGAGAAAACAAATTCTCTACAAAATTACTCTAAGAGAAATTACTCTTAAAATACAAATTACTCTAAGAGAAGTACCATAAAATACTATAATACCAATTACTCGTCTACAGAATCACAATTTACTCTGCTACACATCATTAGTCTCATATACATCAGACACATTTTCAGAAAACACAAATTACCTTAATAAGAAGTTTTTATTCTAAAATTTAATACATTATTCACTAATATAAATATCTACGTATGACTACTTCCCATTTAAATTCTATTTCTATATTTCAAGTCATTGAAACTTAGAGTAATTTTCGGCCAAAACTCTCGGGAGTGGAAAAATAACGATTCTGCTGGGTTAACTCCTCAGATCTCACAGACCACAGTCGACTGTATAATGCAATGAGACACTTACAAGAGATTCCGAAGAGGACGAATGATGAAACGGAAAAGAGTGACACATTTGCACAAGGGCTGCAATCATGCCTCTGCGGGGAGCTAAGATTGGGGGACTGATACAATTGTGTTCTCTACCGCGATTCGACTTACCTAAGGCCTGCTGCCCTTTGACAGGATCCCTGCAGGCCAGCAGCACTCGGGCCCCACGCCTCGCCAGCTCCTTCGCCGTCTCCAGGCCGATACCTGCAACCGCGTTGATTCTCCATCTGAGTGGATAGCAAATCCCAGAAAACTAGTGGTGCTACAGCATAATATATTTTCTGGCATTATTTGTAAATTTGGAAATGTTTGAAAATTCAGAGAGTTCAACAAAAATTAGATCTGTGACATTTTTACTTTCTCACTAGACCTTACGCAGCTGAGAGAAAATTATGTTATGCTGCGGTAAAAAGCGGCAAACTTTCGGCAGAAAACCCCTTTTTGCCGATCCCAGGTAACAAAAAAGTGAATAAATCCATTGCTAAACTTCGAAAGAAAATCCTTTAAAACTTAAGAGCCAGAATCCATGTTTTGTGGGTCATTGATACCGAAAAATCGATTGACAGCAAAACGTCTGTCTGTCCGTACGTCTGTCTATATGGCTGTCTGTCCGTCTGTGAAAAATGCTGCTAAACAGTTCAACCGATTTTCTGCAAAACTGATATTTCCCAACGCTGGGTAGTGCGTTTTTGAATTTGAAACCGAGATTTTAATTTTCGAGTATTGTACATGAAGCCCCTGAGAGATTTTCAGAATTTTCAAAATAATGGCTTCAAATTATTTGATTAAATTTTGTTGTCGGATAGTGAAATGAGCGCTTAACATAAATGTGCAGGTCTCATGCATGTTGAAAACGCTGATTATCCGAAAATTGGAAAAGCTCAAAATTTTTCGGCATCTTCCTACAACTAAAATATTAAAGATGTTTTCGCTTAATGAAATACGTTCCCTAAAGACATATTTTAAAATAAGACTACGTACAAGTTTTCAAAAATTTCAATAATTTTCGCGTAATTTTGCATAGCCCATTTTTAATTTTGTATAAGCATTTTTCCTCAAAAATGCAACAAAGTTTTTTTATTACATTTTGACCTCGGATAGCAAACAGTACGCTTAAGAAAATGGTACAGGTCTCTTGTTCGTTGAAAATTTTGATTTTTTTAAAATTGCAAACATTTTTTAAATATGTGAGCGTCTTCCTACTTCTTACAACTAAGATAATTTTTTTCTTAATGAAATGTGTTCATCAATAACAGATATTTAATAATATCATGTTCAACTTTACGAAAATAAATGTATTTTTTGTGTAATTTGACGTCAAACATAGTCCCTTTCTTTGAATTTTCTGAGCTTCGAGAACGTAATTAGAGAAGTGCTTGGCAGTTGAGTGCTACGTAAATTAGAATTTGTATATTATTTCGTAGTTTTTTGTTCGTTCTTACATTCGAGCTTTTGTTATACGTTTACAAGTTAATATTTTAGAAATTATTTAAAATCCATTTGATAATTCATACTTTTTGCCTATGTTTTTCAGAGTTTTTCTGCTGAAAATCTGCCGTTTTTTGGCGCAGCATTACATAACTTTCCCTATACTATGGATATTACTCCCTATATACTTACGTATACGGGAAAGTAAAGTGAAGGCGGGAGACTTGCTTTACAACAGATTCTACAGCATAAAAAGTAGTTATCCTTGAACTGACGAATAATAATCTTGTCAACAGTTTTTGTATAAGACAATAATTACCCAAGATAACAAATATATTTTCCTTCTTATCCTGTACTAGACACATTGCTAAGAATACTGAACATGACTTCCTAATTATGAGCAGTAATCTTTTTAATCAATGAAACCGGCATAAATATTCATTTGTCTATGGTCAGAGTGGACAAAACATTAGAATATTCGTGATAGAATTAACCTTTCAAGATCTTATGGAATTTCTTTATATTAATATTTTATGTGACAAAAGAAAACTGTAATACAAAGTAAATACATTCAACATTTTTGTTGTGTATATAAATTGTGTCTTCGTTGAAAATCGTTACAATCTTTCGCTCGCAGTTTCAGAAATATTCTCACTTTGTGGTACAAACCGATCACTAAGATCGATACTGATTGTTAGCTAACATATTTTCGATTGAACTTATTGTTTGAATGTAAACATGATCAGGGGCGGATCCAGCCGATCATATTGATGGGAGCCATCATAGGTTTTTGTTACATAATAAACATTTGTGATTATATTGTATATTATTTTTGTAGTGTATATATGATACTATACAACATTATATTTTAGATAATTACATAATTCCTTTATAAATAAAAATTTTAAACAATTTTACCAAATAATGGAAGGAAACAAACGGAAATTCTAGGTCTTTTGGGAGGGGGGATGACCCCAATTCTCCCTCTGGATCCGCATGGAACATGTTAGTTTTGTTTGATGGAATTCCACCAGACGTTTGAGCTGGTCAAATCCTGGAATTTCTTAAACATCTAAAATTATCATTTCAAGAATGATGTTTTTGAAATTTAATTTCTTTAATAAGATCAAAATAAACTATGTGAATTGAAAATATTGTATTAATATTAATTTCCAAAATCCATAACGTCGTAATGTGACTTCGTGAAGCAGTTTACAATAGTGCCAATGTTTATCATTACGAATTCCTCGAACTTAAGATGATTTCCTCACACATGAAAATAATAATTTCAATTCTATATTCTCTTCTAGATTGACTGATTGCTAGTAATTCCGGGCGCGTCAACGAATGAGGTCATTGATTCCGTAAGTGTAGTGCATGTTTTTCATCGAAAGATGGCGGTGATCTTTCCCCGTTTCCGGCGCTGAGCTACCGCCGACTAGCGGGGTTTTCCCCAACCAGGTATCTCCCACACGCTGCTCACTGCCCCAGTTGGGACAAGCTCTAAGCCACCGACCGGTCTACACTACCGCATGTGTGGTAGTGTAGTGCATGGTTGTGCAAGTGTGTGTGTGTAAGCGGTGAGGATAGGAGAAGGAAGACGAAGGAAAGATCACGCACGGTCCGTGGCCCGTTTTTTAGAGTACAGCTCCGGCATTCGCCTTGCGTTGATCGGAGAAACTACGGAGAACTACCGATCAGAGCAGCCGGCCGCTAGAATTCTTCTCCAAGCCGCGACCGAATTCGACCTAGCTGACAAGCTAGTATCGAAAATTCTGCCGCCGTCGGAACGGAACTCGAACCTAGGACCTCCTAGTCACAGACACTGCAGTTAAGTCTCGTCTCCTGGTAGTTTCTTCTTAGTTATGGCATTTTTATCGAATGGTTTACAAATAATGTATAAACAGAAACAATCAAAATTTGTAAATGAAGGAAGATGTTTGTGAAGTTACGAAAGAAAGGTCCTTTCTTAGCACTCTTCTGAAACACTCGACGAGAGTAGCATCTATGCAGATAAGACGGGACGCACCTGAGTTGGCGCCGGTCACCAGCGCTGTCAGTCCATCCAACCGCCGCGTGGACCTGCACATTCCAGTGGTCTTTTTGAACCACACCTTGAACGCAACGGCTGCCAGCACCACACACACCGCCCCCACTCCCACCACGATCCCCACGACCTCCCAAATCCCCATCGAGAACTGTTCTTCCAACACACAGCTCACAGACTTCCTCGCTCAACGCCGCTCTTGCGACTGCTTTCGGCCGCGCAGTCTGCGAAGGCTGCGTCAGCTACGGCGGCAAAAACAGCTGCCCGGTCAAGGTGGTTTCCCACTCACACGCGTGTTTTTTGCGTGTACCTGCCCATTCCCACAAAAAGCTGCTTAGTAGTGATTTTAAGGCAACACAACCATGGAAAACAAATATTTTTAATATTTTAGTTGCAGAGTTCCTGCTACATTTACAATACTCTTGAATTATAGTTCCTAATTAATTAATTAATTAATTAATTCACGATTCATTAATTCACCTCTATAAAAAAGGAACATTGTACTATGAAAAATAATACTACTCCACAATTGCTTCTATAATTGTTGACCTTGTATTTCTGAATTAATGTCAATGTTTTTACTTAAAAGGTTGCGTACACGCTTATTGGTACTCTCATGTATTTTGAAGATGAAAATCAATGATAATGGTCCTTAATGATCTACAGTGTTGTGATTATAATTTAATTTTTCTCCACTCCTCATCGTTTGATAACATTGGAAACGACTGCTTCAAAATACATTATCAGAAATGCGGCTTTAATTCATGTGTTGAAAGCGTAGATATTGGAGTGTGTATGTGTGCGCGCGTGTGTGTGTGTGAGAGAGAGAGAGAGAGAGAAAGTGGGAGAAAGAGAGGAAAAGAGAGAGAGAGAGAGAAAGAGAGAGAGAAAGAGAGAGAAAGAGAGAAGGAAAGAGAGAGAGAAAGAGAGAGAAAGAGAGAGAGAGAGATACTACGTGCGTGTGTTTGTGTACTGTGAGGAGTGCGAAGTGCCGAAATTTGAGCAAGAGTTGTTTGCCTTCATAACTCTTTGTTAGTGTCGAGCGAATATATGGTGGTGAAGGAGGAAAAACAATTCGAACATTTTATAAAAGAGGATCAAGACGTGCCTGAGTAGTAGCAATCAACGGAAAGCGTTCTGAAAGACATGTTCGAGGATGAATAGCTAATCAACGTCAGAGCCAGCGTTGAGTGTGGAAATACCACGAAGATTATATGCTGCACGCTGCCGTGTGCGCTAGGTATCTGCGTGACCTTCGAGTCATCGACCACGCCCGGGAAGAGGTTTTCCTCAAAGAGGACATTAAGAAATAAGATTTCTTAGTCTTGTTTTATTTTAGAATTCTAATACTATATGTCTGAAAACCAAAAGGTTAAAAAAAATTAATTTAAATTTGAAAATTTATTAAAATGTCTTTTTAAAACTTTCTGAAATATTAAATGAAATATTAAAATTTTTAAAAATGGAAGTTTTGAAAAAAAACATTTCAATAAATTTCCAAATTTAAATTATGGTTTTTATTAACCTTTTGGTTTTCTAAAATGCAGTATTACGCTGTCTAAAATAAAACTGGACAAAGAAATCAAATTAAAACCCAAAGAGAGTCAGAAAATAGTAGGACAGTGAGAACAACATCCAAATTAATATAAAAGGCAAGTTTTAGAAAGTAATTGGAGTACAGTATAAATGTGTTTTGATGACATTTTCTTATTATATTTAAAGAGATTATGTCGATGAAAACTAATGTTTTTCCTGTACATTTCAGTCTGAGATATAACATAATATTCGGCGGAAGCTCATCCTACAGTACCCAGACTCTTAGTTTGCCGCCAAAAAGAATACGAATAATAATAATAATAATAATAATAATAATAATAATAATAATAATAATAATAATAATAAAAATCGTGTTTACTTGTCGATGTTGCTGTACCTTGCGATCGAAATGTCGTTACCAAGGAGGTAGAGAAACGTCTTAAATACAAGAGTTTGGAAATCCAGATCAGCGGAATGTGGGGCGTCAATGCACAGGTTGTACCGATAGTTATTGGAGCTCTGGGATTTGTTCCGCAAAATTTGTGTAAGAACTTGTGTAAAAATTTGTGTGAGGCACCGACAGCCCCTAAATCTGCTCCTTAGGTAGTTGGTTGCAAAGTGGAGTATATTTTATTTTCAGCCGACTCATAACATCTTAAGTCGTGATATAGAGGAAAATAATAATAATAATAATAATAATAATAATAATAATAATAATAATAATAATAAAATAGCATCCAGATGGTTCCTGGAAGTCTCTCTTCATTGAGCTTGGAATCTTACCATCGCCTTGCATGTTTGTTTACTGCATTAATCTGCAGTTTTTTACAAAACCGACTTACTCAACGGTGAGAACTATTTTTCATGCAATACTAATATTTATAATTACAACACATCGTAGAAATCACATTCATCAGGTGTCAGTATGAACAGCTCACTACAAGAAAGCCACATATACTTGGGTTTTTATTTCTTGGCACGTGAGGGCCTGTCCTCACGATGGAAAATCTCATGGCTTTTCGCATCTTTCTCGCTCGTGTGCTAGATGTCGGATGATCGCGACCGTATCGAGCAGTGCAGGCGAACAGGCGACATCTAGCGACACGACAGAGAAAGTCGCGAAATGCTGTGAGATATTCCATCGTGAAGATATGCTCTCACGCGCCAAGAAATAAAAACCCAAGTATGATATACATGTACGTTACTTTACAACACATTGCCAAATGACATTAAACAATTAAAACCGATATACAAATTTAAGTTCAAAGTAAAATATTTTCTGCCGCATAACTGTTAAACAGGCTAAACTGCTATTAAAAAAATATTTATTTTAACAATGATCCATATTGCATTGGTTTACATTTGTATTATAAAATTTTAAAACATATTTAATATGCCTGTAACAAGTATTGTACCTCAGCTTCTGGGTCAATGACCTCCATTTCGATTAGCTTTTAGTGCATTCTCTCTGATCCATCGAGCGAATGCTGAGATGGCCTCTCGTTTTGCTTCTGGGACATAAATGTAGCTTCACTGTGCGCAAGTGTAGTTGAGCTCTCTTTGCCAGTTGTGGTACGTAGAGATTACTATATTCTTTTAAATACTAACAACTCATTTCTATAGTTCGTTTACTTAATACGAACAATTTTCTATAACTCGGGAGCGAAAATCTCCATTTCCAAATGTTAATAATCTTGCTTTGTTAGTGGATTTTTATCATCATAAAACTATTTAGAGTTAAAAGGATGGAGAAGGAATTCTAGAGCTCACGGAAATGTGCGCAGATTGTACCTCTCTTTCATACGTCACATTTCATTTTTTCTCTTTTTATTGACAAAATAAATCAAAATCAGATACACCACGCTGTACCCTAAAATACTCAGTTTATAGTCGAACGACGTAGTTTTATGCAGTAATATTGGAGATGATGATTGCGTAGTGAGAGGTTACAATGAGACCATAAGCCAGTGCGTTTTTACAAAAATACTTTCTATTTACTGTAAAAGTGACTGGGAATGGTATATTTCTAAAGTGAAATTTACAAATTAGGCAGCCCCATCAGAAAGTTTCATTTAAGTACCAGGGCTAAAAGTTGTTTACTAAGTTTGTTGTTACGTGGTACAAACATTCCGTTTATTTCGCTATAAATGTAATTATTATTATTACAGTCATGATGAAGGCTCGATAAACGCCAAAACATTGGCAATTTAATATATTGTATCTGATTATTTCTGTAGTAAATTGTTCACACACATTCTCACATGCAATGTTCAACGAAAACTTCACAGAAATGTTAGACTAGTGTAAGACCCGTGTGAGACGAAAAGTTTCCGTAATGCTCTTCTTGAAGTGTCCATTGTGGAGACAGACATCTCAGACTGCAAGAGCTGGTCGCTCGTCGTCTCGTAGGCCGACCAAATTCTCGCTCTTCTTCCACACTGCATTGGCCAAGGTCCAGTCAAAGGCCTGAGAAGACATGCGGGCCTCCTGCACACACATATACACAGGTGCACATATCTGTAGCAACTCTCGACCGAAGGGATACCATGATAGATGTCCGAAGACCGAAGGGACCATGATAACTACATGAATATTGCGTAATATAGCACGATTACTATGTAAATTGGAACAATCAGGGGGAGTATCTCAAAAATTTATCGCTTCTTCTATTCCATTTTTCTTACCGCTCCTATGAGTCGCAACAAAGATTGATAAGTTGCGACTCATCGATCTTAGGAGGCGGTATCTATCGATGACTGCGTTGACATGCAGTAAACCGCGTATGTACTTTATACGTTCTTTGATTTTAACATAGCTTTCAGTAATTTTCAATATTTGGTTCATTTTACTACTCACGTGGTCGTAATTTCATTCGTAGAAGTCATATTAAATACCATTCATGCTTTGGAAGTTCTGAGATAAATCCCTTCCTCGTTCCGCAAGTCGCGGATTTATCGATAATTTCCAAAGCACACGAAGCATTACCTATGATAACTTATGTGCTCACTCTAAGTGTTTTTTTTTCAAATGAAGTATAAATCTAACTAATAATTCGTAATCTGACCTCCTCTACACGCAAGGCGACAACTCGGAGATCAACAACGACTGACTCACCAAATGCCGTTTACCATTTCTAGGGGATGTAGAAAAATGTCTAATGCTAATTATTTATTGTTTCTTTATGTCTTCCCATAATTCATTTTAAGTTAAAATATTATATAACAACGCCATAATGTAATAATTTCAAGAAGTCCAAAAGTTTTTGCTTAAAATGGAAAACATAGTAAAAGGAAGAAAGAAGATAATAGCGCGGTTAGAATAACGACGTACATACTTAAACGATATGCTCTATAAAATATGATCCGGTCTTGTGCAGTATATTTTTTGGGCGTTCTTTCATGTGAAATGTCCGTAATCACGCTACACATTATACATTGCGCTGAGCTTATCAGGTAACTTCATTACCTTGCAGTCAGTGTAATAATGTCCTGAGACACCTTCCACTTCTTCTGATACAGCCAGGTAAATACTTGTCTGCGCCCCCTCCACAGCAGTCTAAGAAAGAAAAGACACGATTACTCAAAATTTATTATTTTGTAGGCTATCCTAATTATAGCGCTATAACAAAACACATCGTTCACCTGAGGAGTGACTGAACACAGCTTAACTACCAACTGGCCTAACCGAGCAGTGACCCGATTCTCCGAGAACAAGGTGCTTCAATGCCCCCCCTCTCTCTCTCTCTTTCTCTTTATCTCTCTCTCTCTCTTCCTCTGTGTGTGTCTCCGCCGCAGCTGAATGGAATGCGTCACCGTAGGCGGCCCGAGCCAACGGCAAGGTCAAGTGAGATTATCACAATGTCAATCTACATTAATACCACAATAAAGAAGCGTGCCTAGACTAAAAGACATTAAGTTGAGAACGACAAGAATGATTTATGTTGCTACTAATTTTATACAATTACAAATCTTGTATCTCCATTCATAAGGCTCCTAACGTATTTTAAAGTAACAAAATGTCTCTCGTACTGTTCTTAAATGGAGAATTACTTGAACAATTAATTTTTGAATGTAATATCTAATGATATGATACAGTGATTTTGGTTATTCTTTATCTTCTTTTACAGTATTAATGGGAGAAGGTGCTATTAACCGTAACTCTGCATATTAGATAAGTTCCACATACAAAACAAGTGCTATTATCTAAACTTATCTACTTCAACTCTAGATACCAGTACTACAACTTCTACATCTACTTCTAAACCGTGTCTTACTTGATTTGGTACACCAAAACGAAGGCAGTCTAATCATAAATATACTGTATAATATTGCGTTTACTTCGTATTTAACCAGTGTTACTATCCAAACAATAACTAGTGGAACAGCACGTACTTTCTCGCCCATAGGTTTATGCAAAATTACGCGAAAGGTACTCAAATTTTCGAAAAATTGTACTTGACCTTATTTCAAATCTATCTTTAAGGAACACATTTCACTTAGAGAAAAATCTATTTCTTCATGATTGTAACTGTAGGAAGACGCCGAAAAATATTGAATTTTTGCAATTTTAAAAAATCAGGATTTTTAACGAACATGAGACCTGCACGATACTCCACAACGTCCTTCACACCATCCAACAAGAAAATAACAACAACGATGGACCCATTTTTTTGAAAATTTAAAAAATGTCCCAAACAATTCATGTGAAGTACTTCCCAAAGGTAAAATATAGGTTTCAAATTCAAAGGGCCGCGACATCAGCCAGATCGATTGGGGAATATTAATGGTGAAAATCAGCTGAAGGGTTTAGCCGCTAGCGTTGTTCACAGATGGACGGATGGAAGAGAGGCATCCGGTTTCCATAATACGCGTTTTCGGTATCAAGGACACACAAAACATAGATTCTCGCTACACCATGTGAAATAGATTTTTTCTAAATTTAGCAACTGGATTTATCCACTTTTTTGTTACTGGTGCCCAGAGTTTTTCTGCCGAAAATTCGCCGTTTTTTCGTGCAGCATTACATAATTTTCCCTATACTCCGTAGCGAGAAAGTAATGATTGAGGAGAAACTCATGTTATTCTCTGACAGACCCCTCCTCCCCATCAAATCAATTAAAATGACTCACCTTGCAGAAGATTGAGGTGAAAAGGTTCACCAAAGGTCTTCCGCAGAGGGGCAGTGAGCGGTAAACGTTTGTCCTTATTGCTCCGGGATGCAAAGAGTTTACGCTCACGCCTGGAGAAGCAAGGGCAAGGAATTAACACCACAGAGTCAAAGAAAATAAATATTCACTAATTAATTCTACCAATATGACCACACTACACATTCAATCGGGAATATTGGTTCAGGCTGTACGTTTCCCCAATATGAATTGAAAACTTATATCGTGGTATATTATTGAGAAGGTATCTTTTATGAATTGGTAATTTTCTCGAGATGGGGAAATTTAAATCATCAGTGATGGGGAGCACGAATCGAAGAATTCTCGAGTAAATCAACTGTCTTCACTCACGTAACACAATCTGCATGAATCGTAGAATTGCTCTCGGGAATTTCTTTTGACCAATTTCCTTGATTTCTATTCCATGTTCTGAATACATCAAAGTATGTAAGCAAAAGATAAACACATATAAAAAAATTAATGTATTTCTGACAACAAGAAATTATTTCTTGTTGGAGGACGCGACAGAAACGAAAATGGATGCCCTGCACATTTATCTGTAATCTTTTAGCCGCTAGCACAACTTACCAGTGTCCTTGAGGCGACGAGCAAGCTCCTTGGCTGTGATGACAGAGGCGAGTTTGCTGAGGCAGTAGGCGTTCCACTTGGACAAGCGTTTGGCACGAGGGAACTCCAGTTGCTCGGGGTCCATGGATACGAAACTATGAACCATCGACGCGACGAAGATCACTCGCGCCGGGGCAGACTTCTTCATCAGGCCGACCAGCAGCAGAGTCAGCAGCAACGGGCCCAAGTGGTTAACCTGAAAGGGTCGCACACAGAAGATGAAACAAGGCCATGAGGGACCTTGGGGCATTTGCCTCATCCCAACCATAGAAATTGGATAAAAAGTATAAATAATTAAAAACATAAATTGGGTCAAAAAACCCGTATGTTAACAGAAAGTTCTAGAAAAATAAGTCAAATCTAACTGGAAAATATAATTACTATAAGTACACAATTGAATGGCAAAGAGTTCAATTGATCAATGATATCATCAGAGCTGATACAAAACAGTATGTTTGCACTTTATATGAAAGACAATTTGAAATCGAATTATAAAAATTGCCGCAAAGAAAAATACCAGAACTCCATAACAAAAATCTAAATAAATGTGATACTAATCAAAACTATAAAACATTTCGAAGAGATACTAATCATTCATGCAACACTTCATATTTCACTCTTCTACTCTTTTCTCTCTTTCTATGTCTAACGTTTTGAGAGATGTGGTGACTTATCTTCACAGATCTAGCCACGTACAAAAATCCTTGAGTTCAGTTTGACACATACGACTAGTAGATGGTTCAATCAAAAATAGAACATTCAGTGGCAATTTTGTTCCTGAATTTGTTTACAGTTTTAAACTTAAAAGACCACAATCCAGATAAGAAGAATCTCTTTCTTGCCAAAATAACGACCGCACAATTTAATTTGCTGTTCGATATGCGGGATCACGATTGTCGTCATCAGTACACGACGTTAATCTAGCCCATGACAGCCGTTTGCAACAGACAAAGCACCGACCTGTATCTCCGGGAACAAGCCGTCGATGGTCGGTTTGCTCCCCAAATAGAGTCCTCCTGCGTTGTTGATAAGGATGTCCAGCCGCTGCTCCGTGGCCAACACCTTGGACGCGCACGCACGAACAGACTCCAGGGAAGCCAGGTCCAGCGACAGGAGCTCCACCGTCGCCCCGGCTGTGGCGGCCACACGCACGGCCACTGGAACCACACATTACTCCATTACTCGAATCACACATTACTCTATTAAGCGAATCACATATTACTCTATTACACGAACCACATATTACTCTTTTACACTAAACACACATTACTCTTTTACACTAACCACACATTACTCTTTTACACTAACCACACATTACTCTTTTACACTAACCACACATTACTCTTTTACACTAACCACACATTACTCTATTACACGAACAACACATTACTCTAAGATTCCAAGATCCAGCGAGAGGAACTCAACCGTGGCCTCGGCTATGTCGGCCAGGGGCAAGGCCACTGGAACCACAGATTGTGATATGCCAGCTGAATATTCCGCCAGTTCACACTTAATAATTAGCAATTAAATAGTTCTAAGTGGTGGCATATGGGTTTTTGTGATAACCGAAAGTTGCAGTGCCAGCGGGAGAGAGGTGCAGGACTGACTCGCCGTATCAGGGGATCTGGAAGGCCAGAATTCGCTGTGTAATGCAATGAGATACAAGTCTTGTAACCACCTGTAACCATCAGTCACCTTCCGAAGAGAAAGTATGATGAAACGGAAAAGGGTGACACGTTTGCACCAGGGCTGCAATCATGCCTCTGCGGAGAACTAAGATTGGGGGACCGATACGACTTACCTAAGGCCTGCTGCCCTTTGACAGGATCCCTGCAGGCCAGCAGCACTCGGGCCCCACGCCTCGCCAGCTCCTTCGCCGTCTCCAGGCCGATACCTGCAACCGCGTTGGTTCTCCATCAGTGGATAACATGAAATCCAGCAAAAAAGACAACATCGTGAAGAAAAACACTATTCGTGCATTTTTGAGGTGTGATGAATTGTATTATCCAAAGACTCGCTTTGTCTCTCCCAGCTTCATTTTATTTAATACTTTGTTTATTCTTCTTTTCTATTTAATCCATGCCTAAGCAATCAAACATTATTTATCGTTTATAAAACTTAATATTGTAAAGAATAAACCGATTTCAGTTATTATTAGTTTATTTCTCTCTTTTTTGTATTTTTGGTAATTGTAATAATTGTATCAAAAGGATTATTTAAAAAAAGAATAATAATGTGTAGTAGGTTCACGGTGAAGCTTGAAATCGGAATGTATTTTAAAGAACGTTGGCACAAAATTAAATAAAAATCAAGTGTTTGGGAGCCATTTATGTGTAGAAAATTGTTAACTACAATATCATTCTTATGTTAGTAAATTCCATCATCTTATATTGTTTGTAATTTTTCCTTTCAACTTTTGATATATGCAGACACCGTGTGTTTTCTTGGAGAATCAGAACCAACCATTATACTTTACTAGCCGTCTCGTTTCAATATTGCTTTCACTAACCATATGAACACTGCATTCAAATAATTTTAATGTAGTGTAGTAATTCAATGTAACAACTGCTTCTTTAGACAATACACTACGTTAGACTCAATACTGCATTTTAAAAGATGTTGTAATGGTTTATTTGTGAATTCCACAGTAGATTTGTATTTATATTCATTAAGACCTCCAAACAGAGGCCAGTGTGTCTGACCGTCGGGACAACGAAATTAGTCTTTCGGCTACACAGTGGCCCATTAGCAACCCGATTTTTCAATAATGCTCGGAATTTCAAGAAACCAGCGTCAGTGCGAGCATGATGGAAAACTGAGAAAACTGAAACATGATTGAAGTGCTTTTGCCGGGCTGATGCTGGTACTGTGATTCCAGACCTCCAATATTTGGCCAAAATAAAAAAAATAGGAATTAAAAAACATTATTGACAAATTTTACATACAAAAATTAAATGTGATAATATTTAAGATTTTATGTAACTGAATACTGAATATTTGTTAGTTATTAAGGTAAAAAGTTTTCGAGAATTAACAGAAATTCTGAAAAATTATGAGTAAAAGGTATAAAATCTGCGCTGTTGAACTTCCTTGTAATATGCACTACGTATTATCTTTAAAAATACAAAAGTTGCTGCAACTGTATTGCTGGAACGTGTTTGAATAAAGAAGTTTGTAATGCTGTTCTTTTGACATGGTATGTAACTGCCATAATTTGTACCCAGCGATTGTTGTACTTCCAATATTCCATTTGTACTTATAATTATTGTAGAAATTCGCTTACTCCATCGATTTTCATAAGAAATTTGCATTTTAAGTTATATTTATTTTTTCTGACATATGGGAGTTGCAGTTTTATCTTAAGTTTTCGACTTCATATTTGTAATCAACGACCTCCAAAATCCTAAAGTACAATAGAACGTTCCAATTAAACAACTAACTCACATTTGGACTAGCGTTTCGAGATCAGAAGTAACTGTAGGTTGGCCCAACCATAGATGAGAGATATACTAGAGTGCGCACCGAGCTGCGCAGAAGGCCCGGCCGGGTATCAACATCTCTCGCGCCAGTGTCACGTGACTTTGGGACAGCTAGGAGGCATTTATAAGAACACACGTCTCGCATTAAATGATTTATTTTTATACGCAATTAAGATGTTTCATTCCAGCGTTATTTTCTCATTTATTAATCAACCCTAAAAATGTTGCTTATAGCAGAAAGTGAATTTAAGTTTTTTCTGCTCTAGTTGCTCAAGTACATGAAAATTCCGATTTTTGTCCAACTTGACACTTTCACCCGCATACTCCACTAAACCTGTTTTACAAGTACAATTGCATAGGACTATAAATAAAAAATATTTGTAAAATAAATTAACTCCATGGGATGCATTGATCCAAATTTCTATTACTCAATGTTAGACATTCTACTATTGAAGATTCACATCAGTGTCATTTATAATAGCAGGTTATCAAAATGATATTTCAAGGATTTATAGAGGGAAAAAAGGCTTTTACCTTTGATTTATATTTTGATTTATTTAGTCAAAAACTGTATGTGATATTTGGGTCTTTGACCTGGAAGCTGAAGTGCATATTTTTCAAAGAATTTACTAAAAAAATCAACTACAATCATACAAATTACTAACACTAACATACTATAGACACAACTTACACCAGTAAATACATATAGGATTAATGCCATCTAAATAAAATCATTTTGTTGTTAACTGATCCATACTATTTTTTGGTAAATTTGGATGTGCTCTCTTCCTGCACGTTTTAATCTTAGGTCAATATATTTAAACAATATTGCCTTTATTAAGTACATCCTGTGATTCATTATGGTTTCTTGACCAATAATATGATATGTTAAATTACTAAAAACAGAACTATTCACAAATTCTCTCAGACATCTATTTACAATTGTACTACATGCTGCCTTTTTAAAAATGTCACCTCTCCCCTGAAGTATTCTTACTTCTACGATCTTCGTACATCTGCTCTTTTGCAGATTTTGTAACATCTGCAGAAGGGTATTTCAATCCAGAATCATCTTTCCTCTGAATGAAGGAATATGATTCTTCATCAGTATCAGTCCGGCAAAGAACTAGCTTACAGTTCACATAAGCAAGAGACTTTTGCAACTTTCTAACTAAAAATCCTCCAATATAAGTTACAATGTCCACAACATAGGGAGGCAATCTACTTTCAAGATGTGTACTGATGGCAAGTACTTATGGTCAGTTGGTACCTCACTGCCAAGTTCAGGATCATTTACTTGTGGTACACGTACATACTGGCGTGAACTGACATTTAACACAGTTGTTCTATCCTGTGGAACACAATTTGCAAAGTTAAATTGTTATTGCACTTCTTGAAAAGAAAAAGAATTTTGGATTGTAATCAGTGAACAAATATCCACAACGTCCCAAAATAATTACGCTGTAGCACCACAAAGAGCAAACAGCACGAAAAGCTACATACAACACCGTACAGCACGAGCTGCCGGTGTCCCAAAGTCACATGACTTACGTCCACCTCATGTTGAAACCTGCGCAGTAGGCTCACGCGCACTCTAGTTGTATCTCTCCTCTATGGGCCCAACACCACTCCACACTACACACTACACAGTTTGTCGGGTGGTATGATGGTGGAATCGGCGGTTGTGTGGTCGATTTCAACCAATGGTCAAACGAAAATTTCTGTTGGATAAATTACCTTCACACGATACAATTTGTACTCGTAGAATTGGTTGTCCAGTAGACCTGACAATTAGGTACAAGCCTTTAAGATACTCTTCTCGGCACTTTACAAATATGCGTGATTCTTCTATAACGTCACTTTCAGTTGTTGACGTGATAAAAGTGAGAGAGGAGTGTTGCATTACAGCAGATATAAACTATAAAACATAGTTATCTATGAATAAACTGAAAAAGGTGACACTTTATGCGAAAATGTAATAACTGTAAACGACAGATAATAATTGCATAGATTACTGAAAATGTCGATTTTTAAGATTTATGATGCATAGAAACATTAATCTTCTAAAGTTTTTCTTCGAAATATACATCATACACCAATGTGACTTTGTGATGCAATTTACAATAGTGCTAATGTACATCTTCAACATTATTAATTTCTCAAACTTGTGATTATTTCCTAGCACATGAATATATTAATTTTAATTCTCTCTTTTAGTTATGCTATTTTCAAACAAGCGCGTTAAATTTTCAAATGTAAATGCCATCATGTAAATATATTACTTCATAATTGGCATTGAATCGTTGAGTTTGCAACACACGGGGAATATCTCACAAAATGCGGGTTAATGATTTCAAAGATTTACAAAATTATTTACTCTATTATGTTTGTTTTCTTGTTTATTCACTAGAAACAATTAAAATTTGTAAATGAAGGAAGATGTTTGTGAAGTTACGAAAGAAAGGTCCTTTCGTAGCACTCTTCTGCGCGAACGCTCGGCGAGAGTAGCATCCATGCAGATAAGACGAGACACACCTGAGTTGGCGCCGGTCACCAGCGCTGTGAGTCCATCCAAGCGCCGCGTGGACCTGCACATTCCAGTAGTCTTTTTTGAACCACACCTTGAACGCAACGGCTGCCAGCATCACACACACCGCCCCCACTCCCACCACGATCCCCACGACCTCCCAAAACCCCATCGCCAACTGTTCTTCCGACACACAGCTCACAGACTTCCTCGCTCAACGCCGCTCTTGCGACTGCTCCGACCGGGAGGTTCTGCGGGGCGTGCGTTAGGCAAAGCGACGAAAACAACTGCCGCTCAAGGTGTTCTCCCACAGAGGCCCACGCACGTGGGTCCTCTTTTTTGTGGCCCTTGACCTATTTCCCGAAAAACCTGTTAATCGCCCTTTCAAGACAACGCAGATTCGTAAATCAAAATACTTTTGATAATAAGACTGTAGGTTGCCTTTTAACAATAACAATCTAAAATGACCTTTCATCGTATTTCATAACTATATACTACAATTCATTACTGTCCACAAATACAAATCTGTTTCTTTCTTGAATTCTGGAATTTTGGATTAAGAAAAGGTATACTTACCATATCTGCAAATTGTTCTTTAAATTATTGACCCTCGTAATTTGAAGTCAAGGAGAGTACATTACCAATAAAAGTCATCTTTAAGGTGCTTGACAAACTCTCTTACCATGACTCAAAAATAAAAGTGTGAAGGACAATATTAAAAAATTATATACTACAGTATAATGGTTCTAATTTGGATTTCCAGATACCCAGACCTACTTAATAAAATTTTTAAATGTCTGCTAAATAAATTCCCCTGCCCCGTGACGTTTACGAATTACTTTTTAAAATAATATTGTGCATTAATTGGAACTGAATATAAGTACTAAGACTCAAAAGAGAGTTTTGTGATTTGTTTTTGCAATTAATTCTAAATAAATAGTATAACAAAATGGAAATAACTAGCCACATTTGATATGTTTATAAACCATTCAGAAATTACATATTTTCAAGATTTATGGTATAGTTAGCGTGAACTTTGGAGTCATCGTTGAAGATGACGGTGGAGTTTCTTGAAATAACACCGCACAATATTTCTCGAAGATAAAAATTATATTAGAGAAACAAGTTTTAGGATGTACTTAGATCCCGTATGATCGTGTTGACTTGAAGTTTTCAAATGCAGATGCTTGTTTCTCGTCAAGTTGCTTTGGACGCAGCGTCCGCGAACTCAACCTTGCTGACGTCCTTGAATACCTGTTATAAATTTCACATTAAAATTGTTTTGAGCCTTCCTAAGAGTATTGTTACCTCTTCATATTCAGAATTTAAACAAACTACAATATGATTTCCCTCACTATCTTCAAAAAAATATTATTAATAGTTTTCTCTTGAATCGGAAGGCTTAATGTAAATTGAAACACACTATTCAACTGAACAATTTATTAAGGCTGGTGATCCCAAGGTTCCTCTCTCTCTCTCTTTTCTCCTAACTCTAATATTTTTGTATTTCTGGACAACCCTAAACTAACTTATTCAGACAAGACCTTTTTTTGCAAACCGATACTGCCATATTTACTGCACACCTCTGACCTGTCGAGAAACTTACAAAAATATTTAAATACATTGTGTACCTAGTTCACCAATTGGAATATTAAAACCAGCACTCAAAAATCTCAACTCCATTTTTTTCATTAAAACATACTTCATCAACTATTCACTGATACTTAATCATAAAGCTATTAATTGGCTCCCAAATTTCTACCGCAGTTAAATATATTTAGGTTAACAGACATAAAATTAACATGAAAACAACACCATTTCTTCAATATTTTATAATGTTTATATCAAAATCCTTAAATTATACCCGTTCATAAATAGAAAATCAAAACTCTTAAATGATTAAGGTATCTTAATTTATAAATCTATTATTCGTATGCTTGTCAGATATGGGGTGGCACTGCAAAGACACATAAACGCAAGTTAGAAGTTATTTAAAATAATTTTATATGTCAAATATAAAAAGCTTCTTGGTTTATTCGTAATGACCAAAGTTTAAAAGAACTAGCTATAGATTCAATAACTAAGTGGATTTCAAAATTATCAAATCTTTTTATTCTTCTCTTCCATCTTGTCCAGAGACTAATATATTTAAATTAGACAAATCATGTAATAACTCTTCCCGCGTTAACAGTCGATATTCAAAAAATATCATTCAACCTCCTTAATAAACAGTATGAAATTCAAACGAAAACAAAATTTTAAATTAATTGTTAATACGTTATTACGTAGTAAGTAACCTTCCTGAGTAACCTTAGAAATTATAAATCAATTTTTGTTCTTGTTTATTAATTAAGAAAATAATGTAACTGTACACGTCCTCAAAAGACAGTAAGTCGAACATGAAGAATAACATTTTAACAAACGATTTAGTTTTTGTTGCACATCCCGTAAACCCTGGTATGTATTGTTTGGATTCTAGAAATGTTTCAATTTCAATAAATTCGAAAAAGTTCTATATTGGTGAAGTAAATTTATTTTATTTTTAGATTTTAGATTTAATATTATTAATTCTGCAAGTATTGTAACTTGGTGGCAGAATATTTTCATTTTACATGCATTAACCTTTCATTGTTTAGGCTAAATGTACGAAAAAACTTGTAGGAAAATTCAATAGATCGCAGCACCATCAGCAGGATATTTACTTTACCGATAACGTCTGAACAATGGTCCGATTTTCGATCTGTAAACGGCATTTGACTCCTGTTTATAATAGAATTTTACGCTACGAAGCCCGTTTTCAAAAAAAACTAGCAGACACTCGCATTTTAAAATTTTCTCGTACTTCGGGAACAATTTAAAAAATTGTGGGCTTATAGCGCGATGGCGACACGCTTCCAGAATCCAACGCCGTGTCAACATGCAAATCGGTATAAATAGGAGCGACGGTAAGTGAAATTTCGAAAAAACACCTCACCCACTCCCCCTTCCCTTTCCACGCCGCCGGGACATTGTTGGCCGGCGGCGCGGTCAAGCCGGCACGGGCGAGCAGGGCGGCGGCCGCCGCGGCGCGGCGACGGGCAAGGAGGCTGAACTTTCGGGGGGCAAAAAAAGCCAGACACCCCGTTACTGCGTTGATGCTTCCGTCACTTCGCATCTCAAGATATTTTTTCCCCACATATCAAACTAGCGATGCTGTAATAGGGGTAAACGGTTCTCATATCATCTTTAATAGTAGTATAAAACTATTACCTTATTCACATTATTCCATCTTCCTTCGAATACCATCATAAGAATGTCTGAGGTATCACTCAAAACACCGGATCCCGCTTTGGTGCTGATTTCAAAAGAAAAAATCGAACTAATTGCGTAAATATCACCATATTCCATCTCCTACACATCGTATTTTAGATATATTGTACTTCTAAGATCTTCCATTACCATTTCACTACCGGAAAAAACAAGCGGAAGATAACGCTAAGAGCTCTTTTATCCTACGATTCGATTTATCATTTCAAAACGGCGTTTGTCTCCTTGATAGAATTCACCTGGTTAATCCTTTTTCCAGTAAAATAAACCGTATCGAATTTTTAAAACGTTTTCGTACTTTAGGACAAATTGCGCATAACTTTCTCATAGTAATCTAATATCTTTGGTCTGGGCCCAGTTTTACCATCTTTCCCATCTTCTGACATCTTGCTGACATCTATCGCCGCCCAAAATACATTTTTTGTAACTTTTATCATTTTTCAGCTTCTTAATGGTAGATACGAAATATTTACTTTTAGGATATTAAAGAAGAGTAAAACTTCGTCCTATATAGGAATTTTCATTGATAAATTGGAGCCGCTCTTAAGAAAATGGCGTTTAAGCGTTACTGTAAATGCGAAAATGGAAGCTTCGGAATTTTCACAAGAATCTTTCGAGTTTTTCGAACAACTTTCATTTGGTGACATTTAAAGCACTTCTACTCACAAATGTAATAATGTATAAAATTTCTGGAAATGTGAACATTAATGGCGTGAGAGACACTTTAAAATACATTTATTTATTTTTTGAAAATCACAAAAAATCACCAGCCAAATTAATTTTTATGTTAACTTTAAGAATGCAAATAGCATTCGTACGAAAAGTTTGAAGAAGCAATTTGAGAAAATGGCGTTTGAACATTTGTGCAAATTCGGAAGTTTCAGTTCATTTTCACAGAAAACATCTGAGTTGTCGAGGAACTTTTAAGACATTAATGTAAAGCACATGTACTCGTAAATGTAATAGTAGGGAGTTTTTGCACCCTCGAACGTTACGTACTATCGATCTTCTGCTCATTCGCAGTGCAAGTTTCGCATCACTTTGGTGCATCTGCGCCATGCGCAAAAGATCGATAGTACTTAACGTTCGAGGTGGCAAAAGTTCCCTAATATGAACAAATCGCCGTTAAAGAAAATATTTACTAAATGAAAGGCTAGTCAAAGAATTACATTTTTGTAAGTTTGAAAAAACAAAGGAAATAGAGCAATATGTCGTTTATGTCATCTCACAGAGTACATTAGGTACTATCCTTTCCAAAAGTTTAAGGAAAAAAGTTGAAGTCGATTTTGAGAAAATCTTGTTCTTGTAATTTTTTAAAAATTGCACAAATTGCCCTCCAATATTGCGCAGATAAACTACTAAAAATTTCAAAAAAATGTGCATGACCTTATTGAAAGAACTAAGTATGGAGAACAAATATAATTTTAAGGGAAAATCTCTATCTTCCAATTTTGTAGTTGTAGAAAGACGCCGAAAAACAATTCGAACTTTTGTAATTTTCCCAAAATCAGTCAGCAATGAAAATAAGAGCTATGCCACCTTGAGTGTATTTTACTTTATTCTTACAATTAATTTAAGGAAAGTATTTGGAGTAATTTTTTGATTGATTGTTAGTGATTTTGGGGCGCGTCAACTGCTTTTGGTCATTAGTCCCGTAAGTGCAATGCATGTTTATTTCATCGTGAGGTGGAAGAGATGTTGCCCGCTATGCCGATGGCGAGATCCGGCGCTGACCATCCGTCCACTAGCGGGGCTTCCCAACCAGGTATCTGCCACCAGCGTGGCACCACCCCAGCCGGGACAGCTCGAAATCACCGACCGATTTACCTGTCGGCTTGCCGGGTTCTTTCTAACAAGGTATCTCCCACCAGCAGTGCACGGCCCACAGCCGGGACAAGTTCCAATCCTCCCACTGGTCTCCCAGCATATATGGTAGTGTTGTGCAAGTTAGTGTGTGTGTGTGTGTGTGTGTGGTGTGAAGATAGGACAAGGAAGAGGAAGGAAATATCGCGCGAGGTCCGTTTGTTAGGGTATTGCTCCGGCATTCGTTTGATGTTGATCGGAGAAACTACGGAAAACTTCCAATCAGAGCAGCCGGTCGCTAGAATTTTCCTCCAGACATCGGTTGAATTCTACATCTAACTGACAAGCTAGTGTTGAAAAATCCTGCCACCGTCGGGACTCGAACCTAGCACCTCTCGGTCAGAGGCATTGCAGTGACATCAGTTGATGCACTGAGCCACCTATCCTGGTTGACATTTTTGAGAAAATGTTGAAAATGTCCCTGGGGCTTAATAAAAAGTATCTCCAAAAATTAATGAATGTTTTTAAAAATCGCAGAACTTCGACTCAGACCAGATCGACAGGGGTTTATTCAGTTGAGCAAAATTCTACACATAGTTTAGGCGCTAGTGGTGTTCACATACGCCCAGACAGGCAGGCAGACACAGACAGATGGACGGACGAACGGACGTTAAAAAGTCAAAACACACATACACCCTTTCGGTATCATCAGGGGACCCAAAACGAGTACTTCCGTTAATATCTCGAAATAGATTTTCCGCAGCATTACATAACTTTGAGTAACTAACACGAGAAAGTAACTGGTGGTGCTACAGAATGGCACAGACTTTCCCGTATTAGTTTTCAATTTCCTATAGTCTCAGCCAGCTATTCGGACTTTGTCGTAGTAAAATTTACTATTTTGTTGGCATGGGCTAGATTTATGGCCTTGCCCCATCTTGCCACCTGCCATTTAATGCACCCAACTTATTTTTTAGGTTTTCTCAATTATTCGTTTCCTAATGGTAGATTCAAAATAGCTTTTAGAATATTAAAGAAGACTGAAACCTTGTCCTTTACGACAATTTTCATTCATAAACTTGATACCGTTTTTAAGAAAAGGGTGTTTAAGCGTCTGTGGCAATGTGAAATATGAAGCCCTTTTTCACAGGAATCTTGAGAGTTTTTTTTTAAATTTATTTTAAGATATTTAAGCTCTTCCATTCACAAATGCAATAATGTTTACAAATCGCTGCAAATGTGCATACAAGGCATGCGAAATATTTAAAAAATACATTTGTGTAAATTTTGAAGAAAAACAACAAAATAATACAACAAAACTTTTTTGTTTCCTTAGACAGTGCATTTCGCACTATAGTACAAAAACTTTGAACAAAAAATTTGGAACCTTTTCAGAAAAAATTGGCGTTTGAGCGTTTCTGAAAATGCGAAATTTCGAGTTCATTTCCAAAAAAAATTTTTAGTTTTCGAAAAACTTTAAATGATATAATTTAAAGTACGTGTGCTCATAAATCTAATAATGTGAACAAATCGCCGATAATGTAAATATAAACGACGTGACAGGCTATTCAAAAAATGTGTTATTTTCGCAAAAACAAAAGAATAGAGCAAAATAGCGTTTATGTCATCTCTTAAAGTACATTTCGCAATATCCCTACCAATAGTTTAAAGGGAAAAAAATGGAGCCGATTTTGAAAAAATCTTGCTTTGTTATCTTTTAAGGTTGCATATATTGCACACAGATTGCGCCATAACTACAAAAATTGTTTTAAAAAAATTCATGATCTTAATGAAAGAACTAATTATGTACAACAAATTTCTTAGAAAGGAAAAGTCTCTATCGTCAATATTGTAGTTGTAGGAAACGCCGAAAAAATTCAATCTTTTGCAATTTTTCCGAAAATTCAGTTATCAGTGAAATCGGACCTTAGGCATGTGTATTTTATTCAATTTTTACGAGAAATATAAAGAAAAAATTTGGAGCCATATTTGAGCAAATTTTTAAAATATCCGGGGGGGGGGTTCGTGTAATGTATCTCCAAAAAGTAATGCACGTTTTTGAAAATTGCAGAGCTTCGAATGACAGTAGATCGACAGCTGTTTTTTGTTGTGTTGTTTTTTCCAGTTTGGAAAAATTTGTACGCAGTGTAAACGCTAGTGTTGTTCACATACACCAGAGACACTGACGGACGTTTTTTCCGTCAATCAATTTTTCGGTATTAAGGACCCACAAAACATGGATTCTGGCTACACCACGAGTTACAGGAAGTAATTTACTATACAACAACACGATTTATCCACATTTTCATTATCAGGACTCGGCTTTGAGAGTTTTCCTGCGCACGATATAACTTTCTCTTCGTATGAAGATTGAGAAGAGAGATAAAGTAAAATAAATGTTCACAATTTGAAATTCCATTAATAAATATTAATTATATCGAATTTAAAAGTAACTACTTTTTCTGCCTACTGTTTTTTTTATTTCTTTCTATCAGCAATGAAAACAAAGAGATGCACGTAGAAAACGCAGACACGAACAGAGAATCTTTGAAGCACTCTGTTCGAAATCTTTACGTGCAGCACATAGGAATGTCAGCAATTCTGAATTAGTATTAGACAAAATATGCTCATTGCAAAAATATAAACACATTTAAATAAAAACTATTTTTCAAAATTAATTAAATATATTTCCGGAAATAATTTCAAGAAAATTTGGTAATTTGTGAAAATACCTTAATAATTAGCAAATAATAAATATACTGTTAAGCAGATATTAAATGATCAGCAAAATATGTAAAATACGTAATACAGTACAAAATTTGTAACGAAAAATTTAAATATTTTGTTAGGATTGCAACAGTTCGCCTAAATTACAAAATGAGAACAGTAGACAAAACATATGTAATTACATTAGACCCGGACTTTAGCCATGAGATCGACAAGCAGTACCGCGAAACAGAATTTTGACGTTACTGAAGATCATTTTTTTACATGACTAGAGAAGTCTATTTATCCGATTTCAGTGTATTATATGGCGTTAGATTCAGGGTGCTTCTCGCCGGCGCGCTATTTTACCACTTTTTCAAATATGTCCGCAAGTATAAAAACATTTTAAAAATTCGATTCGGTTATTTTACTGGAAAAAGGATTAACCAGGTGAATTCTATCAAGGTGACAAACGCCGTTTTGAAATGATAAATCGAATCGTAGGATAAAAGAGCTCTTGCGTTATCTCCGCTTGTTTTTTCCGGTAGTGAAATGGTAATGGAAGATCTTAGAAGTACAATATATCTAAAATACGATGTGAGGAGATGGAATATGGGTGATATTTACGCAATTAGTTCGATTTTTTCTTTTTGAAATCAGCACCAAAGCGGGATCGGTGTTTTGAGTGATACCTCAGACATTCTTATGATGGTATTCGAAGGAAGATGGAATATGTGAATAAGGTAATAGTTTTATACTACTATTAAAGATGATATGAGACCGTTTACCCCTATTACAGCATCGCTAGTTTGATATGTGGGGAAAAAATATCTTGAGATGCGAAGTGACGGAAGCATCAACGAAGTAACGGGGTGTCTGGCTTTTTTCCCCCCGAAAGTTCAGCCTCCTTGCCCGTCGCCGCGCCGCGGCGGCCGCCGCCCGGCTCGCCCGTGCCGGCTTGACCGCGCCGCCGGCCAACAATGTCCCGGCGGCGTGGAAGGGGAAGGGGGAGTGGGGTGAGGTGTTTTTCGAAATTTCACTTACCGTCGCTCCTATTTATCCGATTTGCATGTTTGACACGGCGTTGGATTCTGGAAGCGTGTCGCCATCGCGCTATAAGCCCACATTTTTTAAATTGTTCCCGGAAGTACGAGAAAAATTTTAAAAATCGAGTTTCTGCTAGTTTTTTTTGAAAACGGGCTTCGTAGCGTAAATTCTATTATAAACAGGAGTCAAATGCCGTTTACAGATCGAAAATCGGACCATTTGTTCAGACGTAATCGGTAAAGTAAAATTCACTAAACTTGGTGCTGCCACGTGGTGGCGACAAATTGAACTAGTGTCGGTACATTTAGCCTTAACACATTTAGGAATAGCTACCTTGCTGTGTCAAAAATCCGCTATATTGGCAGAGTCAGCACAGGACAGAGTTACCACTGCAGGAACTCTCTGATCGAGACGTTCCAGGATTCGAGACACATCGGTGGCAGATTTTCGACACTAGCTACATTATTTATTTTATTTATTTATTTATTTATTTATTTATTTATTTGTCAAAAAACAGTAAAAACTGTATATGACGTGTGGGGAAAGAAATTTATCTACTACGCCGCGTTCAGCCGCTGCCTGGAGGAGAATTCCAGCGGTACTAATCGGGAGTTTTCCGTGTTTTTTCGTTAAACACCAGGCGAATGCCAGAGCAGTTCCCTAACAAAATAGCCACGGACCGCACGTGACCTTCCCTTCCTCATCCTTGCCTCCTCCTCCCCCCTTACACATACACACACACACTTACGTGCACTACACCTCCACACACGGCAGGAACGTAGAACTTGCCCCTTTTGGTGTGGTGTCCCGCTGGAAGGAGATATCTGGAAGGGGAAGACCCGAAAGCCGAAAATGATTGACTTATGTTGTTTCTGAAATACACCATATTCGGGCAAAAAAAGTATTGTCATCCATTAAATTCTTCATTATCTGAAATATATTTGAATTGAACACCTGAATTTATTTCTGTTGAAACAACATATATCAATTTTTTTACTAAGATTGTGAAATATCGCCATTTTGTGACGCATAAATGTATATAGCTATCAAATTTTAATTTAATATTTAATTTAACGTTGAGATCACATTAATTATATACTTTCATTTCTCAAACTATCATTCAAAATATGTAATACTCCTTTGACATTAACTTGTAATTACTTGATCCTAATCGAGATTTTTTCAGTTTGTTTTATGCTACTTTGAATAGAAAATCGTGTTAAAATTAAATATACACGAATATATATATATATATATATATATATATATATATATATATATATGCAGTACATACTCGTAGTATTCGTACAGTATATGTACTACATATGTGGACATTTTCTTTGTCATCTAATGTATTCAATTTAGTTGACTTCAAAGCACGATTTTACAATTTTTTTATGATGGATAATCGTACAATTTGTATTTAATTTTGATGGCGTGACGAATGTGTAGCAATAATATACCGTGTGCGGCATTCTATGAATATTGTTGCATATGAATGGTTCTTCAAGCAATCCTTTTGCAGCTCAGTTTTAATTAGTCATACTGATAAAAACGATATTTCAAAGCTTGAATTCGAAACTTGTTAGATAATGAATATCTTTTAAAAAATTATAAATTTTCTATAAACTTAAAAAAAAGAAAGAGGATAGGAGGGATTTACAAATAATGTACCCATGATTTCTTTCCTTAATAAATCTATATTTTAAGAATACTGTCACGTTACCTATTATTATAGGTGGAATTAATACAAATAATCTGTACATTGAATTATCCTTTTTCAACTCTTTGATGTCCAAAAGTCATTAAGAATTCACAACCATTATTCTTTGCTCTAGGAAAGAAGTTTGCTGTTCATTATTTTCAAATACAGTGGACAAAACACATAAATTCTAAAAGGATTGGCATCCAAGTATGCAAATTACATTCACTAACTAAAATTATCTAGTATTCTTATCAATACACACTTATGAATACTGATTAAAGGAAAATATTTACAAAAATATTCTTTACAGTATTACAAAACTCTTCTTAAATCCTTAAAACATTTATTTTATACAATAAATATTTTTATATCGTAAGTATCAAACTTAATTTTAAGTTTCTAACGATAGTGTCTGGGCAAATGTCAGTCTCACACCAAATTTATTGATGTTCTTTCTCTACAAGAGAAGGACACAATAAATTGCAATTAAATGTATGATTACTTTCTATAGTTTATATCCGATGACTATTCACCGGTTTGCGAAATTCGAGAGATCTGGTACACATACACATATTCTATACTACATAACCTGACTTATGCTGAGCTTTCACATTTTTATTCATTTGGTCAGTGAATCCTACCAACTTCTTCACTACCAAGATCATTCCCGTCCCTGATTAACTGGAATGAGGGGGGGTTGTTCAGAGGGAAAATTTAATGCGACTTCAATACGAGAAAGTTTACGGCCGGTTTTGACAATAGAGACGCAAAAGTTAATCA